>JAWQRJ010001198.1:0-16647 GCA_033557515.1 Diorygopyx duplodentatus
TAGGTATAGGGTGTTTTATACAAATTATTAATAAAATTTTGAGAGGAATTGAAATATCAAGTAATATACCGGGTGTTCTATTTAAAAAAACTGTTTGCTGCCATACTTTTTTGGCACATCCTGTACAAAATGTTGTTTTTTACTTCAATACATTTTAAAAAACCTTAAATATTTTGTATTTAACTTTTTTTTCCAGCTATCTTAGTTTAGAAAATAATCGACCGTTTCCATACATAAAAGCGACCCTGTATAATGCGCTTTGAATTCTATAGTATATTTCATCTAGCGTACTAGTGATGTCAAAAATTCGTGACATATGTCACGGATTTTAAGGAATGAAAGAACAATAGATATTCATATACTGACGCTTCTAGTATATTTGATGACAGAATGATGTATCGTCTATTTAAATAGTAAAGTTCAAAGTGCTGGTAGGAAAAATATTCTATATGCAGCAGAACACAGAAGGCTATTATAATCGTCCCATTTTTAATGCTAGTTTTTTTATTTCTTGGTACCAATAAATAAAATTATAATAGGCACCTGCTGCATGCAGATTCCTGCTGCACCTGCTGCATACAAATATTATTAATTTTGTTTAATATCTTGAATATTCTTGTAGACGGATGGATTATGAACGCGTCTGCAGTGGAATCACCAGTTTTCATTCATGATCGATATCCACTGACAGGGAGAGTTTCCATAGAAACGCAGGCACCACAAGTGGTCGGAATCTGATTATATTTATATGCGTGTGTACGTAGCTTCTACCAGTAATGGATTAGCGTCATTGTCGTTGACAAGCTGAGTGGTTAGCTATTTTGATTGCGAGCGGAGTGGCGGTCACTAAATGAATTCCAAGGCTCAACCTTGATTGAGTCTGCGGACTGTACCTATTTGCCCCGCTCTGGACGAGTGGTCTGCCAGACAATTTGCATATTAGTTTGATATGGACAGGGGGACTGTGCCCGGTGAATACGCATTTCCATGAAATTTCAAGAGTATTTTAGAAATTTTATACTAATTGAATATTTGTTTGTATGTGAAATTTTATGAATTTAAGTATGACGAAACAATAAAACTGAAAACTTTTATTTGCAGAACATAGTTTATTATCAATGTGGCCTTACCCTGTATGGAAGTTTTGTGACTTGAAATGATTTTAGCTTTTATGGCAATGCAATGCAACAATTAAAATTTAAATAAAGGATATAAATTTGAACGTCTTTTTATTTGCTTGAATATTTTTTATATATACTAAGGTACTAGTTTCAGTGTCAACGCACCATCTTCAGCCTTAATCTACAAAAGGGGGTAAACAAACAAATTATATAGAAGTCGGATAAAACAAAAGTAAAACAGAAAACATAAAGGTTACTTACAGTCAATAGTGAAAATCTACTTAAAAGAAGAGTAAAGTAAAGTAATTGAACATGCATCTTCATCAAAAAGTAAAAACAAATTAAAAATTCAAGAACAATCATAAACGCAATGAACAGTTTAAAAATAGCGTATATACTAAAAGGCTAAATATGAAGGAAATGTTAAGGAGAAATAAAACTACTTGCTATAGAACACCACAAAATAATACATGCGTGAGTAATTTAAGTTTAAAATTGAATACAAGGATAGTGAATAAAAACATACGGCAATACAAAACGGGCCACCTGAATATGCTTATTTTAAATTTTAAACAACCTTTAAAGCGCTTACCCGGTTTTGTTGCTTCGTTTTATGCATTGCTTCGTTTCTGCTTACAGACAATGCCCTATTGCCTATACAAAGGACGCTTAATAAATTTATTCCTCAAGTAATGAAATGAACTTTGCTAACAATGAATGTAACCCTATGCTTTCTTAGCACACTGACATTTAAATCAGATTTCTATCTTTTGTAATACCAAAGATAGACAGTTTTAAAGAGAGGGGTCCCCTTACAGACAATAAACATTTTTCATTGAAGGCACGAAACTGAAAAAGAAACGAACAAGAACCAATTAAATTGCTAATCTCTAATTACCTTGCGTTGTCCCTCAGCTTGAAATAATGCCGGCATACTTTTTTGGTCTACCTTTAATTAATGTTTTAAGTAATTTTGTGGAATATCTTCCCATTAATTTTAGACTACACGTAAACGTAGTACTCCTTTAGGTTTTCGCCAAATTGTTAAGAAAACTAGAACTTGAAATTTCATCGTTGTCGACAAAACGCGATAACCTCTTTAAGAACAAACAGTTTTGTGTGCCGCTGGGCGTACTTTCAATATCATTTAAAGTCAAGGTAAATGGTTCAAAGTATATAATAAAAAACGGTAATTGTAAGTAATATCGGTAACAGTATTAATAAAAATGCGAAAAAGCATTGGACCTCACACTTCAGCACACTTCCCTGATGTACACCACAGTGAACACCAAGTTTGGAGGAATATGTTCTATTAGAGCGCCCACAAATTTGACGATTAAACAAGTAAGAGTTAAACCAAGAAACACAGGAAATATACAGCAGGAAGCCTTACTGAAGTCAACTGACTGTGATTGCAATCACAGTCACCGATCGTTTATCAAAAACAAGACGAATGTTATCTGGGATTCTAACAAGAACAGTAGTTGTACTGAATCCTTAACGAAACACAGACTGTAAAGGGTTACACAAATATTACGTCTCAATATATTCTGTGATTTGCTTATAGATCTCTTCAAGGACCTTTAGATCAAAGGGTATCTGACAAAACAGGGTGAATAGAGGTTGGGCGATAATCAGAAGGACTTGAAGGTGAATATATTTTTGGGATAGCAACAACGTTTCCAAATAGACGGAAAAGATGAACATTCAATAGAGAAATTAAATATGTGATAAATAAAATTAATAATAACATTCAAGATAGGTACCAAATCTAGAGAAGAGTTAAACCAAGAAACACAGGAAATGGAAAATATACAGCAGGAAGCCTTACTGAAGTCAATTGTGAAGTCAATTGACTGTGATTGCAATCACAGTCACATATCGTTTATCAAAAACAAGACGAATGTTATCTGGAATTCTAACAAGAGCAGTAGTTGTACTGAATCCTTAACGAAACACAGACTGTAAAGGTTTACACAACTATTTCGTCTCAATATATTCTGTGATTTGCTTATAGATCACTTCAAGGACCTTTAGATCAAAGGGTGTCTGACAAAACAGGGTGAATAGAGGTTGGGCGATAATCAGAAGGACTTGAAGGTGAATATATTTTTGGGCTAGCAATAACATTTCCAAATAGACGGAAAAGATGAACATTCAATAGAGAAATTAAATATGTGATAAATAAAATTAATAATAACATTCAAGATAGGTAACAAATCTAGAGAAGAGTTAAACCAAGAAACACAGGAAATGGAAAATATACAGCAGGAAGCCTTACTGAAGTCAATTGTGAAGTCAATTGACTGTGACTGCAATCACAGTCACTTATCGTTTATCATAAACAAGACGAATGTTATCTGGGATTCTAACAAGAGCAGTAGTTGTACTGAATCCTTAACGAAACACAGACTGTAAAGTGTTACACAAATATTTCGTCTCAATATATTCTGTGATTTGCTTATAGATCTGTTCAAGGACCTTTAGATCAAAGGGTGTCTGACAAAACAGGGTGAATAGAGGTTGGGCGATAATCAGAAGGACTTGAAGATAAATATATTTTTGGGATAGCAACAACATTTTCAAATAGACGGAAAAGATGAACATTCAATAGAGAAATTAAATATGTGATAAATAAGATTAATAATAACATTCAAGATAGGTAACAAATTAGGGTACGTTAATGCCATTATATTTTACATAAGTATTATATTTATAATAAGTATTATTTATTCTATAATAGTAATGTAATTAATGATAATTAAAGAATGTAATTTTGGATATTTAATTTTGATACTTTAGCTAAATAAGAATCCTTTTGAGCCTAACTGTTAGCATTTACATCGTATCTGGCTAATTATATAGGAATGAAAAACTGTTTTACGTGCATAACAACTGTCAATTTTTAAGTTTATGCGTTTGTTATTATTCCGTCGTATACGTTTCCTTTAAGATTATTGTGAAACTAAGCAGATATCTATCCAATATACAGTATCTTAACGAAAGATGCCCTCAAAGAAATGCGGTTTCGGAAGATATGTATTTGCATAGGAGCCATCCGATTCTACATCAAAGGATTTTATACAGAATAAACACGCGTACAACTCGGATATAGTGTGGAATATCTAAGCGAAGCACTTTGAGTGATTTATAGATCCGTAAACCCTTTACCCCTAAATTATATTTCATTGTTATATATACATCGTTAATATGTTGTGCATCAACATAAAGCTAGTATACACTTCTACTAATTGACAGTGAACCCTTGTATTTCATGAAATTAAAAATGAAGGTAAAAATAACTTGTGGTCAACTATTACAAAGTTGAAATAGTGAACAAAATAGTATGGTTAACTTATTTACAAATTATCGCTAGTAAAATAAAATTGGTGCATTCAAATTTAGATAATACGAAAATATTACCTTGTTATTATATTTACAAAACAATGAAATTGCACGATAATGCAGTTGAAGTACTCCAAAGGGTGGAGGGAGGAAAATAAATTACTTTTCTGCACAATGCACAGGATTCAGTAATTAAAATGTTTCTCAAGCAGTGCTTCTGAGCAAACACTTACTTGAGAGTTGAAGGTCGCAGCCAACACAATAATGAATAGTAGCAGACAACAATTTGGATAATTGGTTTTTCTTGGCAGAGCACTAAGATTTAGATTATATATCCTTTATTCTGTCTAGAGATAAAGTGGATATTATTACATTTCATTATTAAACGTTAATCATAAAACTCTAATTACAATTTTGAAATGTCATTTGAAATAAAATCCCCCGATATTTGAACACTTGACATCTGTAGATTATAACTAATTGAAAGGTTTGTTATGCGTACCTGATATCCATGTCCCGTTGAATCTTGCGGGTTCAGGCAGTTTTAAGTAAATGTCTTCCAAACTGGGTTTCTTCCCCCTAACCCTAGGGCCTTCTTCTGGTGGCGAAACTAAGACGATGCTGAACACAATTAGTCCCAATACGGCGACAATCACTAACAGAGCGATAAAGATCCCTCTCCAGTTTCTTTCACTTGGCGAGCTGACAACTAATTCCTGTAAAGAAGGAAGACTATTTTAAAATTGTAAAAAACTATTTAAAATATAAGAAAATAAGGTTTTCAACTCAAAATCTGTAGTTTATAATAAGCACAATAATGGGGGAATGAAAAATTACAACAAAAATGAATCGTACATAAGTTCATTTTGTAGCAAAATGATAAAATCATCGATTTTTTTTAGATCGATCATAGTTCGCATTGTGGTCTATTATCGTTTGAAACATAGTTAAACTGTAAAGTGTTGTATTATTTTTATTCCTATCCACTTTTTCCAATAAACATAATTGCAATATTTTAATAGCATTCAGTCATTCAAATTACTGAATCACATCTTTATAATAATAAAATATTGTGTTCAAAATGAGTAAAAGATCAGAAGAAAGCACACGTTGAACTTTCTATTGTTAATTTTTATTAATTTTTGCACATTAGCAAATTTTGGTAAGAAAATAGAATAATAACGGTTCATTACTTTTAGATACATGATTGTATGTATAACAGGATCAGTAAATCTTTCTAAGCTGTAATTTAATAAATGCCATATATCATAATAAAGTATTCCCAACGAAGTTAACTAAAAATATTCACAGTGGGCAGACATATGATTTATCTACATTATTTCGTTTAGTCGATGGTTGGAAACAGGGCAGTATCCAAGTATGGCCAAATTATACGAAACACTCAGTTTTGAAAAGATAACATCAATGATGATATTCTTCAAACGATAGGTTTGTGATATGCTTATTTTATAATTTGACAATCAAATTGATTGGCTTAATTTCAGATCCGAAAACTGGTTTGGAGGGTAGGCGCATTATCGATGTGACTGTATTTATAGAGGGCATACAAAGACTGCGTAACCACAAATCAGTATTTGGATGTTTCTTTGGGAACATGAAAATAGTGAATGAATCGAATGTAGAAGGATTTTCTAGCATAATTAATTTTAAGTGTGAAATGTGTGGATATTTGGGCCAAGTTAATACCGATCCAACTCAATCAGTAAATGTATCGGCGGTTCTTGGAATAATGAGCATTGGCTGCGGTTATTCAAATTTATGTCAATTCGCAGCTACATTGAATTTACGAGCTATGTCGAATACATTATACAAAAAATGTCACGAAAAAATATCACGAAGGTTGGCCGAAGTAGCACGAGATGTTTTAGAAGAAGCAGCAATCGAGGAGAAGACCGCTTGCAATTTTCCAGAGAACAACAAAATTACAGTTGTATGCGATGGCACCTGGAGTAAACGAAACTATACAAAAAATTATAACGCTTCTGCAGGGGCAGCCACTATTATTGGTTTTAATACAAAGAAGGTATTATATTTAGATACCAGAAGCAAATATTGTGATATATGTAAAAAAATAAGAACTGTGAAATAAAACCACACGTATGCAATAGCAATTGGACAGGAAGTTCTTCTGCAATGGAGTCTGATATTTTAGTTAAAGGTTTCAAGAGCAGCAAAACGTCGAATGGACTAATTTATAACGAATTCATCGCTGATGGCGACAGCAGTACCTACAAGAGAGTACTGGATGCTAATCCATATTCAGCAGATAAAATAAAAGTAGGTAAAATTTCTTTACTTTTTAAGAAATTTTGCAAATAAATTAGAAGATACTGCTAAATCCACCAATATAGACCCTTTGGCGTTACGAAAGCTGGTAAAATCCAAAATTTTGAGGATGCGTCGTGATATCGCCAAAAGCTATAATATATAGAAAAGAAGAGGTGTCACTGAGGATGAAAAACCCAAATTACTGATGAAGGATATTTCGAATACATTGGATTACGTAATGGGTAATCACACTAATTGTGATACTTATTATTGCAATAAACCAGTGGAAGAAAATCACATTTCCAAATAGACGAAAAAGATAAACATTCAATAGAGAAAGTAAATATGTGATACATAAAATTAATAATGACATTCAAGATACTGAAGTACTGAATCCTTAACGAAACACAGACTGTAAAGGGTTTCACAAATATTTCGTTTCAATATATTCTGTGATTTGTTTATAGATCTCTTCAAGGACCTTTAGATCAAAGGGTGTCTGACAAAACAGGGTGAATAGAGGTTGGGCGATAATCAAAAGGACTTGAAGGTGAATATATTTTTGGGATAGCAATAACATTTCCAAATAGACGGAAAAGATGAACATTCAATAGAGAAATGAAATATGTGATAAATAAGATTAATAATAACATTCAAGATAGGTAACAAATTAGGGTACGTTAATGCCATTATATTTTACATAAGTATAATATTTATAATAAGTATTATTTATTCTATAATAGTAATGTAATTAATGATAATTAATGAATGTAATTTTGGATATTTAATTTTGATACTTTAGCTAAATCAGAATCCTTTTGAGCATAACTGTTAGCATTTACATCGCTTCTGGCTAATTATATAGGAATGAAAAACTGTTTTACGTGCATAACAACTGTCAATTTTTAAGTTTATGCGTTTGTTATTATTCCGTTTGTTATAAATAAATTAGAAGATACTGCTAAATCCACCAATATAGACTCTTTGGCGTTACGCAAGCTGGTAAAACTCCAAAATTTTGAGGATGCGTCGTGATATCGCCAAAAGCTATAATGTATAGAAAAGAAGAGGTTGGTGTCACTGAGGATGAAAAACCCAAATTACTGATGAAGGATATTTCGAATTCTTTGGATTACGTAATGGGTAATCACACTAATTGTGATACTTATTATTGCAATAAACCAGTGGAAGAAAATCACATTTCCGATTTAAAAGGAACACCTCTTCATACCAAATTAAAAACTATATTTTACTACGCAGCTAATAATTGTAATAGTCTTATTCGGAATGTAGACAGCAATACAGTTGAACAGTTTAATTCAGTTATTACAAAATACATAGGTGCAAAACGCATTAATTTTGCAAAGGGTTCGTCTTATAGTATTAGAAGAAAAACCTATAACATTACTAATGAAAAAGATTACCGGCATTTGTCCTGGGAAATATTTAATGTACTTGATAAAGTACAAGGGAAACTTTTTATTAGCCAAAAACATGGGTGCTATTTCGCACTGTGGACTACTACTACTAAAAGTAGAACTAATTGAAAAAGATTTATTATTTTGGAAAAATAAAATAATACCAAAAATTTTATATGAATTGTCTGTTACCGGAAATTATTGATAGTAAGATAACGCGAGGCCTTAAGCTGAGAGACCCTGATGATATTTTAAAACAAAAAATAAAAAACAAACAATATTGCGGCAGACGAAAATTTAAAAATACTTTATTTTTATTTCGCATTATTTCAACTTATTAAAAATTATTTCAATTACGTTATACAAAAAAACAATTTTATTATTTTACTTTGATCCTTAATTCCTCATTATAATTTTCATTTACAATAAAACCAATAATAATAATTTCATACTATGAAATTCGATTATAATCGTAATTATTTATATCGTCGGGCATCGCGAATAAAATAAATAAAACGACTACATCCTCACGCGTCTCGTGGCGTACTGATTTATGACTATCTAACTCCGCCAAATACACATTTTAGATACCGCCCATCGGAGCGATTCGTGCTTCTTCCCCTTTCACCGTTGCCTCGCAGTGTATCAGTTCGTCTCGAGCAAATAACTCTTAATAACAAATTTGATAATATTTTTAATCATTTCGCCGTACGTAAATATTTAGCGCCTAGCAAGTTTTACTACTGGCGAGTGCGCAGCTGGCGAATACGCCGCCCAATCTCCCGATCCCGCACTCCCAAAAGTATCTGTAGCAACGCCACGTTTCGAGTTCGCTTGAGTCGGGTATATTTAATTCAATCAGTGCTAAGCGGGGCATACGTGATTAATCTGTAAAGTGCCAGATCCGTATATTCTCGAAACATTTTAGTGCGCAAAATTAAATAATGTTATGTCTAAAAATATGATACTTGCGCCGATTGTCGAAAATCGAGTGTGGATGGCCGCTTTCGTTTTCTTTCTCGGAGCAATTTGTTGTATTTGTTGCGTTGTATTTGTAGCAATTCGTTGCCTCTAAAATTTATGTTTCCTTTTCCTTTTATTTAATATATTCTCTTATCAATAATGTTAAATGATGCCGCAGTCGTAATAGGTAAGTCATAATAAGTCTTCTCGGAGCCACTTTGATAAGCTTACTAGTCGGAACGATGACAAATGTCCGCAAATCTACCGTTATTTGTGAATGTTTAGTTGGTGAAGACAATATACTGATATATGTTATGCTGATATACTTTATTTTCTATGCACCTCAGAAGTGATTTTGTGGATAACGATTTCAAAAGCGTACGAACTCATTACCTGAAGTACCGCACATTTTTGAAAACAAAAGAACTGACGTTCAAAGTAAACGCGTGCGATGGATATTTTTACGTATATCTACGCTTTCATCTGAACAGCGAGTTACTAGATGAAAGAGGCGAAATGTATAAGGAATATCGGTGTGTTTAGAACACTTAAACTACGCGACGAAAGACGAGATCTAATTATAAAGCGGTAGTTAATGATGTTTGCTTATTTTTTAAGCGCCTTTGAAAATTTTGTTTTGCGAAACGAGTAAGCATTTTATGAATGGGTTTTGCGAAAATATTTATAGTGATATAAAGTCGGAGAGGTATGACTGTGTGGACGATCGCGAGCTAAAGCAAAGTCAGTAAAATTAAACTTGCCCCTGCAATAAGTATGTTTAGACTCAAACATTGGTCAATTTCATATGAATCGTAGCGCCGCTCGAAATCAGGGTTAATATACAAAGCATTCAAAAACAGATCGTCGTCATTGGCAACATTTTTACGACAGTCACTTGAAAAACAGCAAAAGCGTTGGATTGTTTTCGTGTTGCGAATATAAATCTGACCAACGTAAACTTCCGTCTTAAGAAACATTGAGTTCGTAAACGATTGTGTTGATACGTCTTGGTAATAAACAAAACGAATAAACTCTCGAAACGGGCCTTAAAATCCTACCACTACCCATCGGAACTAATAACATTGCTAACAAATTCAAGATTGATAGTGCGATAGAAGTGTCCCGAAGAGAATTTCTGGAAAACTGGAACACCATATCGAGTTGTATTACGACGTAATGTAGTCGGTCTCTTCCCTAACTAGATGTTACAGGAGTTAATAAATATTACGTATATTTATCTAATATTAGGGCGTGTCACCACCATTAACTTGGACACCAATAAAAAACATAATGTATGTTAATGAATAATACAAACATTAATTAATTATAGGATATTTGGGCGTGAATTAAATTATCGTCTATTTTAATACGTGTACGAAATGTTTATAGAGGTTTTTCAAATACATCAGAAGACCAATACCCTTGAAAACTGTGGTCTATGGATTTGCACACTGAATGTGTATTGTTGGTGCATATATACTTCTGACAAAATCAATTAGTTTATTGAAATAAGTAACGTATCAATTACAGCAATTACGGTTGACAGATTTCGGTTCACAGACCAAAACAAGTGACAGGGAATAAAAATGTGAGTGAAAAGTACAAACAATTCAAGTAATGCAGAACCTGTTTTGTTAACTTTTGAACTAGACAAACTCAAGTTTTGATCAAGACAAAACTAAACCAAATGATTTCTAGCTGGCTGCTTATTAATGTAAAATTGAAACGTAAATCTTCATCATCAGATTATCCTGAGTAATATCAATGGAGGTTATAACAATTATGAAATTACAATTATCTAGATGAAGCCGAACATACATGTCCTCCTTTGTCTTGAATTAGGAAAAATAAAGACAAACTGTTATTCGTTATTTACGTTAAAAAAAATATGCTCCACAAGTATTGTCCACTTTATTTCTAAAAAATGGTAAAGTGTAATTAACTATGTGTATGTATCTAACTAAAATAGTTTGGTTTATATACATTTTACATTCGCATTTCATATTTCTGCGTAACAACCTTTTTAAATTGAAGTATATTAATTAATATATAATTATAATTATATTATATTAATTATATAAATTAATTAATATATATAATATAATTAATAATAATGACGATATAGACACAATTAGACACAACAGCATTACATTGAATAGTATTACAGAAATACAACTAATCGCATATTCAGGTGCGTACACAGTCATAAAAATAATGAACATAGAAATATCGGAAAATTACATAAAAGTGAACCAAATTGGAAAAATCGTAGTATATAAATTATTTCAAAACCACAGTATAAATTGTAACGTCCCAAATTTTGATAACACGTTTAAAAATTTAATAAACAATCTAAAACAAAGGACAACTGTATTAGTGAAAAGTTGAAATAAAATGAAAATAAAGTATGTTCAATAAAAAACAATCTCTAGTAGTCCATGAAATTTTTAGCAAAGCATCAATCAAGATATTAAACCGCACAAGAAGTTCTAAAGTGTTTACAAAGGTTATGTCAATTGTCAAATTTGTGAAATAAGTTTTTCATTCTAACCTCCATCTGGCGTAGTTCCATATTATCAGTATTCTACACTCTGGAAAACAATTGAAAAAAAAACATATAATATAAGAAAGTATAAAATCAACCAATATGTAGAGTAAAAAACTCAGCATACAAATGGTAATAAAGTTATATTATAGAACTACAAATAACAATCTTACAAAGAAGATTATTAATCTTACAATAACACACATACAAAGATAATTATTCTTTGAAGAAATGATTAACATTTCTATCCAAGCAAACTTTTTACATATTTTCTCACTTGTACTGTATACAGGGTTATTCACGAATAAGAACGCGGATTATAAAGGCTACAGTTTTTGATAGAAAAAAATATCTTACAGGTAGTATTTTACAGTTAGAACCCTATTTTTTCGAAATGTACAGGCTGTTCCAAAAACATAAAACACATCAAAGTTGTAGTTTTTTAAATGGAATGCCCTACATATTATTTTATTTTCAGTTTCTGCGGTCAAAATAATACCGAGTTTCAAGGTATTTTTTAAATATTTGGAATTTTGGGCAAATGCAGTAATAATGTTAATAATCTAAAAACAGAACATTTATTATCCCTTTTTACATCAAATTCACCCGGATGTGTATTAATTGATCACATTTCTTGTCAAACTGACGAAGAATTTCCTAAAGTATACAGGGTGTCCAAAAATTAAGTCTAAATAATGAGGAGCTTTAAACGATAATAACTTGTTTAAATTAAATGGAACGCCCTGTATTTTATGCTAAGAGTAGCTGTAAAATTTAATTGTCTATCGAATACTATTGTGCTTTTACGTTTTCATGGGAAACGCACATTTTTCAGAATGCGAACTGATTTTAACTAATTTAATATTTATCAGGTCACCTATGGTATTTTGACAAGGCGTTCCATTATTTATCAGTCATTTACGTTTGCGTCAAAAGTATTTCTATGCAAATCATCTTTAGTGGTAATGTTAGATTTTGGTTTTTGTTCTTTTCATTCAAAATGAATGTTTATCCAAAAGAAGAACGGATCGATACGGTGTTTATTCTTGGAAAATGGTGTTTATTCAAAACTGCTTACTGGCATCGCGGATTTATGCTCAAAGATTTCCTAACCGAAATCACCGAAATAAAGCCGTTTTCGAAAGACTGTTGGCTCAATTTAGACAAAGTGGAAGTGTGCAGCGCGTAAAATACACGGAAATGAAACGTGTGACAGGAAACGAGGAAACTGAATTTGCGGTGATTGCCTCTTTAATTGAAAATCCCCATACAGGTCAAAACCAAATTGCGCAAAACACCAACACTGGATGATTTTGCGAAACGAGTTGAATTTTCTATGTGAGTGTTAGACAAAGTTGCAAAACATGAAAACTTTTTTAATTTTGTTCTGTTTAGTGATGAATGCATATTTCACAACAATGTATCCGTTAACATACATAATCTTCATTACTATTTTCCTATCGGCATCAATTTAGAATAATTAATAATCAGCACACATGGTCCGTGAACGTATGGGGAATAATGGGAGAATATGTAATTGGTCCTTATTTTTTCCAACACCGTTTAAATGGAATATTGTTTTTGATCAATCAATTTCCAATCTTATTAGAGGACATTCTATTAGAGATAAGGAGATCGATGTAGCTGCAATTGGATGGAGCTCCTCCAGACTTCAGCATTTTTAAATGTGTATTTTGAAAATCGATGGATTGGAGGAAGTGGATACAAAAATTGGCCACCAAGACCCCGGACTTAACTCCTCCGGATTTCTTTTTATGAAAACACGTAAACGGAATCGTTTATGACACGCCTCCAACAACGTCAGAAAATATGAATGAGCGCATTAGACAAGCCTTCTAGAGAATCTAGAGAATAAACCCAGAAGTGCTAACAAATGTTCCTGAGAGTTTTAAAAAAAGTTTAGAGTCGGGCGATCGTCATTTTGAACATTTATTGTAATGTATTGCCACCATTTACTATTATTTTATTCACAGTTTAAATTAGTACCTACGATTTTTCGATATTTCCGAAAAGTATTGATCTTCCCGATCAATACTTCTAATTCTAAACATTTTGTGGCTTACTAATGTAAGTGATACCAAAATATTGAGATGTTTTGTAAAAATACTATCTGTGCTATCTGCTGCTTTCCGTTATACCGAAAATAAACACCAACTTATTTATTTTAAAAAGCATGCCCTTTATATTATAGAATATTCTCAAAACTCTTCTGCAAATTCTCCCTAAATAGTTAACACTTTGCAGATATTTGAGTTTTACGAAACAAGTGACCGAATGACTAGACATGAAAGATTATTAGAAAAGGGTTGTTGCCGACTCCCTGGTACATAATTTGATTGCATTCTCTTGAATTGTTGAGATAGCCATGGCCGTAAGTAAAATAATCGCAGACTTATTTAAACATGTTCAAAATTCCGCCCTCGATCCATAAAAGATTTTTCGCGCCTTCAAGGTGATTTATCATGCTTATAATTTCTAATATATATGATGGCAGTTAATGACTACCATCAAACTGACTTTTTTTTTGTTTCTCAGATAAAATAGACCAGTTATGACAAATCTCGTGAAGGAGATGGCTAATCGAACTTATATTATATATATATATATATATATATATATATATATCCTACTTATTTATACTCAAATAAGTAGTCATATGGGTATCTTAATTCTGCTAAAATAAGATAAGGGTGGAGTGTACACCGATGTTACTGAAGCTGTATGTAAATGTAATCAGCTCAAATTTGCTTTTAAACTTCATTTTTAACATCTGGACTGACAGTGCGCATTTTTCTTTTAGTTTCAACAAAATTCCCAAGGGGGCTATGCTGAAAATGTTTATTTTCCCAAAAAGATCACTGAAAATTGGCAATTAAATCAGCCAGCAACCTAGCGGTGTTAAGTTTTTTTTTCGAAAACTGGGCTGTTCTGATAATAAAGTACTGTTTTCGTCTAATCACCATTCCGAGCGTAATGAGAGATGGGAAGATGAGATTTGATATTGTATGACAATAGACTTTAAATTTGCCATTCATTCCACTGTAACCTACATTCCATAAAATGCAGGCAAGAAAGAATTCTTGAGAAACATAATTGTTCTTATTGAATATGTTATGAAGTAGAAGATATACTATAGCTTAAAAGAAGTTAAATATGAAAATATTGATAATTAATGAAACCTTACCTCAACATATGCGTATGGAGCAACAATTTTCACCCTATTCACAGTATTTTTTGTCGTCGGTTTACCATTTGGCTGCATCTTATTATTAGCGTTGTTTTGTTCCACATCCATAACTCACCGTTAATTATTTGTACAGTAACTAGCATAAATAGCCGTATTTCTATTTGCCTAATTTACGTAAATTAATTATATAAAATTACACATTGAGCACATAGATGTAAATAAACCTCTCTATATAAGTCTCTCTATCTAACACGGTAGTTGTGTAAACATCAAATACAAAATATGATTTATTACATTTAAAATTTTGGTTATAACATTTGTTTATGGTATTCTGATTCGGTGCTTTATTACGTTAATTGATTACATATTTAAATACTGTTCTTTTTTTATTCTACCGGATGGAACGCGTTTTTCTATCACGTTGTTGTTTTGGTGGCAACGCAGACAAGGACGCAGCCGTGTCCTTCCGTTGAGACCGCACGACAAGCACTGAGCACTATGAAGCGCGGGTCCTGCCGTCCTGCAGCCTTGCAGCTTCGCCCGCCGAAACGTTTTCAGGGCCGTAATTGGATTATTTGATAGGGTGGCGCCTTATATTGCACAGCTGCGATGAATATTGAGTATGAGAATTTATGAATACTTATTTCATCATTGCGGGAGTAAGACAAGCGAGACGTGAATAAAACGTCCATAAAATATTAAATGGAAAATGTTTACAACATCCATTAGATATATTCCTTATTTGGCATAAAGGGACTAAGCAAAAGAAGAGCAAAAATATTTTAGTTTATGATAATAACATAAATTGTCTGTAATTTGCTATAATCTTTCAGGTTTTCTAACAGTATGGTTTACGCAGCAGCACTCATGGAAAAAAAACGTTAACAGGAGAAGGGCTGCCAATGATAGTGCATATAAAGCGAGTTCTTGGGTAATGGTGCTCAGCAGTAGGTAACAGTACATTGTATTCCATTATGATATTATATCAATTTATAAATATATTCAATTTTACAAATTGCTATTCCAACCCTAAGAGGATAGGACCTAAATAGTAACTTAGATAAGAAATATATCTTCTTCATTTAGGCTAGAGTTTTGTATCTGTTGTGGTTACTAGAGGATGAAGTATCCAATGATATTTGTTAAACAACTTGAATTTTTCTGGTGAATATCACTTTAGTAAATTATTATTTGCTTGAATGGATGTTTAGTTTCTTTCAACTTGCTGCTCTCATTCTGAACGTACTGTTCAAACAACGTTATTTCGTCCACAAACTTCGTCCACCATTTCCTGTTTCTTGCATTTTTCTTCGCTTCAGCCACTGTTAAATCTCTTCTCCTCATTGCCTTCTCCACTGCGCCATCCCCATCCTCCCTTGGTCTTCCTCGGCCTCTCCTCTCCTCTCCTCTATCTTTGCTGTCCATACTCTCTTCACAGGCATGCCCTCCTCCATCCTAACCAAATGTCCCCACCAGCTAAGTTGTCGCTATTCAATGAATTTCACCACTTGTTTCACCCCCAACTGAAGGGACTAAATGGTAACCGTAGGAACGAAAATTTTAATTAAATTTTCAGAACTAGTACAGATTCCTCTTTAATCTATTAAATATCCTTAAACGCGCTAATCTTGTATATATATATTTGCACGTTTTGTCTAAGGCACGGAGCCGTAAGCGCGGGTGATGTTTGCGGGAACTGGAAAAGTCGATTGAGGTAGGTGCCGACGTTCGGATAACTCGTTTTAATCTTTTATCAGC
>JAWQRJ010001199.1:0-16643 GCA_033557515.1 Diorygopyx duplodentatus
GGATTGGGGGACGTGGAGCAGATGAATGGCCGATATGGTCT
Organism: Diorygopyx duplodentatus; assembly: GCA_033557515.1. Taxonomy (NCBI): domain Eukaryota; kingdom Metazoa; phylum Arthropoda; class Insecta; order Coleoptera; family Scarabaeidae; genus Diorygopyx; species Diorygopyx duplodentatus. Next base: position 42 of record JAWQRJ010001199.1, read on the forward strand.
TCTGACCTCACTCCTTTAGATTTTTTGTAGGGTTATGTAAAAAGTGAATATAAGCTTATATCCATCAGATTTCATCGATACCTCGAAAGAAAGAATTAGGAATTTTGTTTCTGTATATTAGACCAGATGTGTTGGGTTGTTGCAACAGTAATTTCAGTGTGCTTAAAAATTCGATGATTTTATTTAAGAAAACCGAAATTACTTTTGCAACAATCAAAAGTAATTTAATTTCGGTTTTTTCAAGTACAATTTTTGAGCAAAAGCAAAGTTACTTTGGCAACAACCCAATACTTCAAAATGTCATAAACGAGTTCATTCATTCACTTACGTTATTCCAACACATAGCTCTCATTTAAAGACAAAGTTTTCTAAAGGAGATGTTTGCTTTTCATAAAATTTTAATTCAGCAACGAAGACTCCCAGAGGTTTCTTAACGTTTTCACTGTGAAGGCTTTCCAAATGGCGTTTGTTAGATTTCATGCTATCAGCTATTAATATTTTCGAACAAATATTATAACACAAGGAGGCTCTTCGTTATTTACTTCAGTATTGTTATTGACCTGGAAATTACACTCTTAGCAGCGCTTGTTGAAGTCTTACTATCGTCCAACGGTCGAAATTTATCCATTATTCACGATCGAGTGATGACTTAACTGGCTTAAAACATAACGAAACGCGAAATTTATACATGTTGCCTCTATTCTAGTATATTCGGAGTATATTCGGGACAAATCGGAACATCTCGGGAAAAGGTATGACAAATTTCAAGACAGGGAGCGGTGGGGCACTGATGCACAAATGTGCATCAGTGATGGGGCTCCAGCATAATGGAGCTCCAGTACATTTCCGCAGGAATGTACGTCAGTTCCTGGACTTAAGGTACCCACGTCGCTGGATTGACAGAGGCGGCCCTGTACCATGGCCACCGCGATCCCTTGACCTAAACCCCCTGGATTTCTACCTCTGGGGATATCTTAAGTCTCTGGTGTACAGAACATGCTGGAACCACATGTTGAGACGTGCCGCTGCTGGAACATCCACTAACAACGTAGGAAACACATCTTCCAAAAAAATGGCTTACGAAATAGCAGGACGTATGGACCTATCAGACCTATCGCCCTCTAGCGGGTTACGCTCGCGTTTCCGACCCCCAGTTCCTATGTAATTCTTGCTCCTCATGACCTGACACACCCATACGTGCCGTTTGGACATGACCTTTTGAACCATCCTGTATACATATATATGTACGTATACCACAGACATATTATGTATATTACGAATCTACGACTTTACAATTCCGATTAGTTCTTCGAAGAGAGTGGCCGCGTCGTTCTTTCCGTGCAATACTTGCGACGCGTACCTCAGCGTGGCCTGCGCTAAATCCTTAACCGTCCATTTCCTATCTCTTAGCAGTCGATAAATTGTGTCTAAAGATGCCAGTTCTATATGACCGGCTGTATAATATATTAGCGATGGCACTCCGGCAACACTCGCCGCCAACCATTGGATTATGACTTTCAGCTGCACTTCTCCTTTCTTTGATGAACCACAACCCCAGTTCCCTGTTGAGATGGATTTTAGACCGTTTCCGGGTGTTTGAGCAATTTGTGATAACTGTTAACAAAAAGCAAATGAGAAGATATAACTAATATGTGCATTGGGTACACTCGCATTATGAAATTGTGATACTATATATCCAACTAATAAATAAAATGAATTTTTCGGAAAATATGCAAAATTTGGAAAAAACCCAAAGAAAAAACACGCATGGGTACGGGAATCGAACCCGTCACCTTTCGTTTGCCGGACGAATATGCTACCGCTACACTAACCAACCTTTGGGTTTTTTCAACTTTATTTCCTTGGTAATTCACCAAAAAGATCATTTACTATCCAAAATTTCTTTGTTTCACAAACCAATAATGTATTATATGTATAGGTTTAGGATTCCTGTATAAATGCTTAATACATCGTATTTTATATGCACAGTTAATAGTAACACGTTATACACATATGGTAAAGGTGTTTTAGTTAAAGTTAGAGAGCAGGTAGTTAAGTATTCAACGAAAGTCCGCAAAACTTTTACCTGTCCGTTCGGCTCTTGAGATATCGATACCTTTACACAGATATCCTCAAGGGTTTGAACGACTTGCGTTATGTAACCCAGTGCCCATTTTTTCCTCTTAGTTTTCGCTTTGTACTTAGGCAGACTACTCTTTGTTACTTCTACTTTATCTACAGGGCACATCAGGGTTTCGGCCTTTTCTCTCTATCGGAAAATACTGAGGAACTTAACACGTATTTAATGAGGGGGAATGATCATAAGCATGTACTTGACTATGATTTATATAATAAACGTTTCAAGATGACTTACCAACTGAGCGGCCAGCCGATGCTTCTGTCTTGCCAGCTCCAAACTCAGCGATTTGGCATTTAAAATGAGCTTGTTTTTCTTTATACTATAATCCGTTGATATCAAACCCAGGTTTTCGGGGCCTTCGGAAAATGGTACGCCGGCAAAAGACTCACTTAGCGTGCGTTTCAACAATGCACCAGCAAATTGTACGACTGCCAAGTCCCTTCCTTGCAATTCCTTCTTAGTTCCCTTTTCCGTTTCTATTATGGGATCTTCCAGCCATTTTGAAAATTGCTCGTAAACCTCTTCTAATTCTGAACTGTTACCGAACAAATTGTGGATTAGCACTTATTTTTATTTTTTTTTCGAAATTATACGTTACCTATAATCTGTACTAAAACTACAGTCTGACGATTTGCTGGATTCCTTTCTGATTTTGTTCGATTGCTTAGTCTTGAACTTGTCTATCCACTGTTTTTCTTGTTGAAGGGAGTCTTCTAGGAATACCTCATCTAGGGATTCTTCGTTTAGAATAAAACCTGTAGACCCAGCTCTTCTAACTCTGTCGGTTACAAACAATGAAATTGTTAAAGATATTTTGCTTATTGGATGAACATAACAGATTAATAGACGATCAGGTATAAAGATTTTCATTGAGGATTTTAATTCTACATTCGATAAGATAAAAATAATTGGTAGGTGCCATTTAAAATCACTTTTTGTCATTTAAAGTTTCAAAATTTAATTTTGTAAAGAACGTACGTAAGAATGTCCCACCTGGTGTATTTCCGAAAACTTCAATGTCTCAACTAATGGTTAATGAAGTATGATCATTATCGCATAAGTCTAATTATGAAAATTCGATTTTTCAAAATGTTGCTGCGGTTGCATAATTTTTGCGAAAAATTCAATATCTCGAAAACGATTAAGTTTAGGCCTGGGAAACGTATTACGAAAGTTGTTGAAAATTAAATGTAGATTAAGAAAAATAAATAAAATTAGGGTTATTCCATTTAAATTAACAAAGCTGTCGTCAACTTCCGGTATAACCGCAACCGCCAGCTTATTGAAAATATTTTTATCTTTTAGTTCCCTTCCTACTTGAACTTTGACAATGTACACTTGGGCATTCAGATAATAATTATTTTTCAATATACTAACATAAACTAATTCCCAGTATAATAATAATAATATTCCCTAACTTCCCTCACTTCCCTAAATTCCATAACATAATTATACCTTTTAAAAAGATATTGTTGTTAGCTAAAATATATAAAATCTTAGATTAAACATTGTTGTTCCTTTCACCCCACTTGCTGTATCGAAATCCAATTGGAAAAGTTTTAAAACTGCTTTGGAAACTGCAAAAGCTTCTTAAATCTAACATTTCGTAACTACGATGGATGATATTTGCCAAAGTAGAAGAAATACATCGACAGTTCCTAATAGAAAAAGAAAGAGCAGTTAATTCTCTGTAAGAAATCGTCTAGAATATGTTAAAATCGAACAATTTAAGAGAAAAACAAAAGATTACAACACCTTACAATTTTATCTCACAATATTGAAGGTATAAGAAAGTTTTTACGATAAAAAGTAAAGAACGAATAATTTTTAGTACAAAGAATCTAATGAAGTTGTTTTGAATTACATAATTTTGCAGAAATTTTAAAAATTACACAGACAAAATACAATTTTATTTTCTGCCCAACGGGAACACCTAATTTTTGCTGCTTTCGTAACTTTGCTTAAAGATATTTCCTGAAGTAGGGGAGGTGGATAGAGAAGCTTTTATTCGAAAAGAAAGATATGTTAATTCTCTGTAAGAAACTACCTATAAAATATTTATAGCACCAATAAGTTAAGAGAAAATCTAGAAACTGCAGAAAGATACAGTTTTGTCCAAAAAATACGATTTACTTAATGCAATCAAAGATATTTCGGAAAGTATGAAAGATACGGGAAATTACGGGAAAAATAATTCGCAAATGATGTTATGTAGGAAACTTCCCTACAATTCCTTCTATATTCTATTATTTTGAGAGAAATTTAAGAAATCGCCCACCTTATAGATATATTTTATATTTTCATCTGTCATAACTTTGATTAAACACATATCCTAAAATAGAGGAGGTAAATAAAAAATCTTGAATAAAAAAGCAAAGACCAGTTAATTTTCTGTAAGAAATCCTCTAGAATATGTTCTTAAAACGAGTAATTTAAGAGAAAATCTTTTTATCTAAAAATATTTTTTTTCTTCATATAATCAAAGAAATCTCTAGAAATATTGGAGGTACAAGAAAATTTGGAGATAAAAAAAAGTACGAGTAATTGTTGGTGCAAACACCCTAAAGAAGTTATTTTGGATTACGTAATTTTGAAGAAATATCAAAAATCACACCGGCAAAACAATTTTTTGTTGTGATCTATTTTTTACATCTTTCGTAACTCTGATTAAAGATACCTGTTAAAGTAGAGGAAGTAGATAAAAAATCTTTAATTAAAAAGCAAAGACCAGTTAATTTTTTGTAAGAAATCGGCTAGAGTATATTCTTAAAACGAATAATATAAGAGAAAATAAAAAAATTGCAACACGATACAGTTTTATCTAAAAAAATTCTTTTTCTTTTTCCGGAAATATTGGAGGTACAAGAAAATTTTTAGGATACAAAATAAAATAGTAATTTTTGGTACAAAGACCCTAATGAAGTTATTTTGAACCACGTAATTTTGAAGAAATATCAAAAATCACACCGACAAAACGACAAAAGCTTTATCCATTCCCCATATATTTCTAATGGACAGTCTACGGTAGACACTCTGTATACAGAGCTAACTATGTTTTAAGGCCACCATTTTGTATTTTTTTTCATATATCAAAATTAAATTTTGATGACCTTGAATGAGCTTGAGCCTCAGGTGTTTCTACGATAAGAAATAAAACAATTGTCTTTGAATGAAAAATGATACTTTTAAAGAACTTTCAGATCGCTGATTATAATAACTGATAATATTTTTTTACGAAAGCGCTTGGGAGTTAAGTACCAAACTAGCTTTGTTTATCATCTAATTCCGACCAATTAACACCCGTATTATTTACTGACCAAGTATCATTTGCAGAGTGCGTCACGGCCAGATCGAATAACATTGGCATAAATTGATGTACGAGCCTTCAACCTTATCGTGCCGATTAAAGCACGATGACTCACAATCGGTTTTCTAGTTCAACACTCACTTGATGTCTTTATCGCGCACCCCTGAGCCGCCAACTGTAATATCCACCGCATAATTCGACGATTCAGTCGAAATCGATACGGTGGACGACGACTCCCTGTTTAGTGCGTCTCTGAGGCGCTGAGCAAATGTCGTCCTTTTCTCTGGTGTCTCCAAATCTGTACTATATCTTCTATGGTAATCTTCATCTTCGCTACCTAAAATATTACCTAATAGTCAAAACGGACGTTGGAAAATTGCACTTACCATCGTCTAAACTTGTTTTAGCACTGTGGAATTCTTCCTCACTGGATTCGATACTGGAGTACGTACTGGACCTGGATTCCGGGTGTCTCTTCACGGGCAAACATTCTCCAGAAGATCCCAACACTATAAACCGCCCCCTCCTGTTGTTTAGCACCCCTTCTTGTTGGTGTCCTTTGGTCAAACTACCCTTCTCCTTCTGTATCTGCACTCTGAGCGTATTGGGCACGTTATTATTGTCATTGTAGGACGACGACGAGTCGCTCCGATGCGTGCTGCAGGAGTCCTGCGTTATTATAGGAACTTTGTCCGAATGGGAAGACCCCAGGGATTCTCCGATGGGAGACAGCCTCCTGTTACGGTTGTGGTTATACGACTGGGTCGTTGGAAGAACTGATTTGTTGTGATGTTGCTTTTGTTGAAAGGCGAGGAGACATTTGTTTAGTTCTCGGAGGACGTTGTCTTCTTCGTATTGGCTAAGCGGTAGTTTTGAATAGTCTTCTGCATCGACGCAGCATACAGTTCGCTGGAAAATAAAAATTTGATCAGTTCAATTCTGATCAGATTGAAGTACTTATACTTACTCTAATTGCTCTATCAAGTTTATCGAAACTCGCTTTATTTCTCGGATCGGTAATACGAGAAATATGTCGCGCGCCTTCTATCCTTATCATCTCGTTATCCTCCAATGCTTCGATGTTAAGCAAGGCGCACAACATATCGGGAAACATGAAGAATGTCATGCATTCCTGAAACGATTGCTTATGTGTAGACAGAGTTTCGTGTGAATATCGGGTATTAAACAAGTGGCAATATTTGGCCAGTGTTCAAGTTTTAACATATGTTTAGTTTTTATGTTCGTGTGATTAACCTGAGAATTACCACTTCCTAAAGCGTTGCCTCCTACTTTCGAACTGGAGAAGCAAACGTGGATGGTTTCCCGGTCTGCCCTCTCCAATCTCCCTTCGTGCTTTATTTGTAACGGACATAACGGAAGAATACACTCTAGCCAGTCTTCTATGGTCAACCATTCTTTGCTTGACATTACCTGAAAGCCCAGTCGCAATTTTCAGCAATCCACAAATAGGATTTGTAAGTACTTGTCTTAGAATTTGCAGAAATCCAGAATCTTCATTTTCCTCCAGAAAATCGAAATAGTGCAAGAGACTTTTCAGTTTGGCTTTTTGGGAGCTTTTACTTAAGTCTTTGAAAAAGTGACAGAAGTTGAAATTTTGCAACGTTGGATGGCTTTTATCCGTTCTCTTCGGAAACGTGGAAAAGAAAGCGTTAGCCAAAAGTGCAGATACAAAACTGTATTCCAATTCCATACGGTCAGCTAAAATGATGAGAAAATTAGGATTACCAAAAGTACAATTATACGTAAATTACGTTGCTGTTGCAAGCTGAAGTGCAATCCATCCTTAGGCCTCAAGTTTTTTAAGTTCAACGCATGCTTCACGATATGTGGAAATGTTTTATTGAGAAAGTTACTTCGTTCCTCGCTCGATAGGTCATTATCTAAAAAATTGAGTAAACCTACAAACTGCTCGGGTTCTGGAACGTCCTCATCTGGATCTAAGCTAACACTGAAACATGTAGAGCGAATAAATATAATACAGTACCCAAAAAACCAATGTTTACTTGCATATATCGTGGATTTTCTGCATCCCTTCTATCAACTCCATGGTGTTCTTCGTCTTGGATAGCTTTATTAAGATTTTTTGAATTGAATGCCACCATGGCATATCACTTGGTAGCATTACCAGAGCCATTATTCTGCTGGAATTTTGACATAACTGAAAATAAAGCAACAATACATATATTATTATGTTAAAGATACTTTTGAAACAATTATACGTATGTTTTGTTCAATTGAAACCTGTCTTTGGTCCACAAAAAAACTTATGACCAATGATGGGTTTCAATTGAACAAACCCAGTAAATTGGTAAGTAAGTAATTCGCCACAGGAAACGGATGAATAACTAGTGTGATATATTTTCAAAAAGATGGCTTAAAATTTGAAAACATTCAGATAATTTTTAAAGTGCATATGCCAGCAAACAATTCATAAACACAGTATATTTTTCAAAGATTATGTATGTCTGGAGTGGCTGGCGAAATATCGGCAGGATGCCAAGAAAGGCATCCAGACAGATTGTGATTCATTATTATAAGATTTGCTCAACAAGCATTTATTTATTTATTTAGTTCCTATATAACCTTATGGTAAGTATATATTGAAATCAAACTTTAAATTTCAGATCATTTTTATATAAATTTAGTTTTATTTAAAAAAAAAAATTCTAAGCCTATAGTAAGTGTACTTTAATTCAAGCTTTAAATTTCAATTCATTTTTATATAAATTTAGCTTTTTATTTAAAAAATTTAAATTCTAAGCCTGTAATAAGTGCATACTAAAATTAAGTTTCAAATTTCAGTGTATTGTCATATATACAGTCCGGATTTCTAGGCATTAAGCTTATTATAAATATTATAAGCAGATACATTTTATATTAAAATATGTACGAATTATTTAAAAATAAGTCATTTGGCACTAATGTTTATGTGTTTTTTTGCTTTTTGCAATTTTTGTCCTTAACTTAATATTTTGTGTTTATTTGCATATTTTTTATTTTTTTTGAAAAAGATGTTTTGAAAAAAATCATGCCAAAGTAGAGAATAAAACAGCAGATTATTTTTCCGTGCCTGTATAGAAGAGCCACGTTGTAAGTTATTTAAAGATTAGATCCTTGTTACATTATTGTTGTTCCTAATTTTAGATTGAATGCGATAAAAAATACAATATTCAGCAACATGCGTAAACAACTTTGCATTCTGCAAAAATTGACAAATAACTAACTCTAAGCAACAAACAATTGCAGAATCCTTCCATTCATGTTCTGATTAAAACGAACCACAACAATTTAATTTTGATTTATGCAAACAAATTACAAAATGATGGCCTTAAAACATAGTTAGCTCTGTATACAGGATGTCTCCGTATACCGTCCATTAGAAATATATGGGGAACGGATAAAGCTTTTGTCGTTTTGTCGGTGTGATTTTTGATATTTCTTCAAAATTACATAATCCAAAATAACTTCATTAGGGTCTTTGCACCAACAATTACTCGTACTTTATTTTTTATCTCCAAATTTTCTTGTACCTCCAATATTTCTAGAGATTTCTTTGATTATATGAAGAAAAAGATTTTTTTTAGATAAAACTGAATCGTGTTACAATTTTTTGATTTTCTCTTAAATTACTCGTTTTAAGAACATGTTCTAGACGATTTCTTACAGAAAGTTAACGGGGCATTGCTTTTTTATTCAAGGTTTTTTATCTATCTCCACTGCTTTAGGAGATATGTTTAATCAATGTTATGAAAGATGAAAACATAAAATACATCTATAAGGTGGACGATTTTTTTAATTTCTCTCAAAATAATAGAATATAGATGGAATTGTAGGGAAGTTTCCTACATAACATCATTTGCTAATTAATGTTTACTTACAAAAATTTCCCGTATCTGTCATATTTTCCGACATATCTTTGATTGCATTAAGTAAATCATATTTTTTGGACAAAACTGTACCTTTCTGCAATTTCTAGTTTTTCTCTTAAGTTATTGGTGCTATAAATATTTTATATGTAGTTTCTTACAGAGAATTAACATATCTTCCTTTTTTTATAAAAGATTCTTTATCCACCTCCCCTGCTTCAGCAGATATCTGTAAGCAGGGTTACGAAAGCAGCAAAAAATAGATGTTCCCGTTGGGCAGAAAATAAAATTTTATTTTTGTCTGTGTAATATTTAAAATTTCTTCAAATTTATGTAATTGAAAATAACTTCATTAGATTCTTTGTACTAAAAACTATTCGTTCTTTACTTTTTCTTAAAAACTTTTTTGTACCTCCAATATTGTGAGATAAAATTGTAAGGTGTTGTAATCTCTTGTTTTTCTCTTAAATTGTTCGATTTAAAAACATATTCTAGATGATTTCCTACAGAGAATTAACTGCTCTTTCTTTTTCTATTAGGAACTGTCGATGTATTTTTTCTACTTTAGCAAATATCGTCCATGGAAGTTACGAAATATGTAAATATTAGATCTAAGAAGCTTTTGTAGTTGCTGTAGCAGTTTTAAAACTTTTCCAATTGGATTTCGATACAGCAAGCGGGGTTGAAAGGAACAACGATGTTTAATCTAAGATTTTCTATATTTCAGCTGAACAATATCTTTTTAAAAGGTATAATTAAGTTATGGAGAATTTAGGGAAGTTAGGGAATATTATTATTATTATACTGGGAATTAGTTTATGTTAGTATGTTGGAAAATAATTATTATCTGAATGCACAAGTGTACATTCTCGAAGTTCAAGTAAGAAGGGAACTAAAAGATAAAAATATTTTCAATAAGCTCTGGCGATTCCGGTTATACTGCAAGTTGACAACAGGTTTGTTAATTTAAATGGAATAACCCCAATTTTATTTTTTTCCTAATCCACATTTAATTTTCGCAAAAATTATGCAACCGCAGCAACATTTTGAAAAATCTAATTTTCATAATTAGACTTATGCGATAATACTTCGTTAACCATTAGTTGAGACATTGAACTTTTCAGAAATATACTCGACGGGACATTCTTACGGATGTTCTTTACAAAATAAAATTTTTAAACTTTAAATGACAAAAAGTGATTTTTTTTTAAATGACACCTACCAATGATTTTTATCTTATCGAATGTAGAATTAAAATCCTCGTTAAACGGTATTGGGTTTCCCTATACCTAAAATGTATCCTTTTCTGATTATTGAAGGTTTTTCGAGCTCTTGCTGCAAAAGCGACCCTTTCACAATACATTCATTTGTTGTAAATTGAGTTGCCTACTACCAATTAGTTATCAATTTTGGAATTTATGTAAGTTGGGTTGGTTGATTTCTTATGTAGGATGAAAGATCAATGTAGGTATCATTTGGAAATCGAGTTATCAAGATATTTCACATGTTTAGTTCTTGACAACATAATGTAGTTATGGTTGTAGCTTATTTTATGGTATTTAAATTGTTTTTATTAAAAACTGTTAATAAAAAGTTTTTCGTTTTAAAAATACATGTTTCGATTATTAAATATTATTTTGTATCTATGAATCAAAATATTTTAAAAGTTACGATGGACGAATTAAGTTTTCTGACCTAAGTAATGTGGAATGGTGAATAGCAACATTGTCTAACTAAACAACATAAGAGATCTAAGAGGTAATCTTTTTTATAAAAAGTTTGGAAAAATTTTAAGTATTTTGTTTTCGTTAAGTTCTTGGAGGACATTTGTTTAATTTCGTTTTTAATGTTTTGTCGGCGGAAGTTTTTGTAGCCACACAAAATACGAGTAGCTCACTTTTAAAATGCTGACGTACGTTACCCACAGTATGTTTCCTGTTCAAAAATTAAACAAAACATTTTACTGTGCCAAACGCTCTGTGGACAGTTTTTCACCCATAATTTTCGAACGGTTATTCAAAGATCGATTTCCGTTGGCAGGACGTTCAAGTGGCGGTCGAAGTCAGGAATAGCAACACTATTTTCATAGTCAGTACAAATATAGACCACCGATCGATATGTCTTTAAGTACACGAAAACAGAAAACAGACAAATTTAGAACCGGTTTATTTTTAGTTATTTTCGATAATTGGCTTCTGATGATCTGGTTGCCCTCGGTTTTTGGCTGATTCGAATTGGTTATTAATTAATTGATTTGGTTGTTGTCAAGTGGAATTGTTATGTTTCAATGGCTTGCTTAAAATATTATTGGTTGATATGAGAAGTGGAGCAAATTGGCCTTATTATTATTAACCTTCTTTGACTTTCGTATACGAAGTATGCTAATTAATTTTAATTTTAAAGCAGATGTGTATAATTATTTTAATAGAACATATTTATTGTTGTTTTTTTTTAGTACACAGTTGACAGTGATTATATTTTTATTTTAAACGAAGTTAAAGATGTTTTTGTGCCAACGTTTAGCTATGGTGTCAGAAAATTAGAGTCGAATTTTGAATTTCTCGGGAAAAGGTTTAGAAAAATCTTAATCAAATCTTCGAAGTCCTGATAATCTAGGAAATCCTGAAAATCTTGAAAACTGAGAATTCATGGAGAAAAAACATGAGAATTCTGAAATCTACAAATTCTCTAAATCATGAAAATCTCCTCTCAACGTTAAAAGTTATAGGAAATTAAATAGGTTTTGGGATTTCCGAAAATTCCAAAAATTAGGAAAATCGTCAAAATCCTGAAAATCTTGGAAATCTCCAGAATTCTGAAAGTTTAGAAAATATTGGATCTTTTCCAATGGATATTCCAACAGAAAAATTTTACCAACAGGTGATTTGGAAAATTCCGAAAATTCTGAAAACCCTAGAAATATTGTAAATACTGAATTACAAAATGATTGTGCAAAAATTCTGAAAATCCTTGAAATCTTGGGAAATCTATGAAATTTTGGAAATTCTGGAAATCTTGAAGTTCTTAAAAATCTTTAGTGTGTGGAAAGTCTGAAAAACTTTTTGAAAATTTTTAAAAAGCTTGCAGTGAATCCTCAAATTCTTAAAAATCCTTGAAAATATCTGAAAAACTTTTCAAACATTTTGAGAAAGCTTGTAGTAAATCCTCAAATTCCTGGAAATCCCCAATATCTCGTAAATCTTGGGCGTTCTGAAGATCGTGAAATCCTGGAAATTGAAAATATTAAACATATAGTAAGTCCTGATAAGGTGGAAAATCCTGGGATCACATGAAATATGGACATTTTTAAAGTCTTGGAAATCACACAAAATATTGAAAGATGATAATCCTCTACAAATCATGTAAATCCTGAATAATAAAGAAAATGGGATTTTCAAAAATCCCGATAATTATGAAATTACGAAAATCGTGAAAATCCTAAGACACTGAATTTTTTTTAAAGTGTGGAAAGTCTTGGAAAATCTTTCAAAATATGTTTGAAGCTCCTTGAAAGTATCTGAAAACCTTTTTTAATTTTCTTAAAAATCGTTGAGAATCTTTTTGAAATCGTTGAAAACCTTGATGATTTATGAAAATCTCTACAAATTCTCTACATTCTGAAAACCAAGATTTTGTTGAAATCCTGAAAACCTTAGAAATCCTAAAATCTTGGAAATGGCAAAGATTCCGAAAATATTAAAGAAGATTTTGGAATTTTCGAGAATCCTGAAAATTATGATAATTACGAAAGTCGTGAACATCTTGAGATCTTGAAAATCTCCGGCAATCCGCAGAATTACATTTCTGGAAATACTGAAAATCTGAAACAGGTTGAAAATCCCAAAATTAGAAAATTGTAATTTTAATATCTCGAAAGTTCTGAAAATTCTGGAACTACCGTAATTATATCAATTATAAATTTATATAAATTTAAATCCATTAATATTGACATTATGTTTTAAATATAAATACAATCAAGACAATAATGTAAATGAATTCTGAAAAGCCTAGAAACGTACCTAAAAATCATGAAAATTTTTAAATGTTTGGAAGTTTGGAAAAATCTGAAAATTTGATTTTTTTTAGTAATCCTTGAAATTGTTTTTGGAAATATTTGAAAATAATTGAAAACCTTTGATTTTTTCTTGAAAATCTTTATAAACCTTGAAAGTTTGAAACTTCCCAATTTGAAAATTTTGGAAATATTGAAGTTCTTAAAAATCTGTAATATATATAGTCTGAAAATCCTTGAAAACATTTTGAGAATTTTTAAAAATCTTGAAAATTCGGAGTATAGGCAAAGTCTGAGTATCGTGGAAATCTTGAAAATATATTAAAGTCTTTAAACAATTTTGAAAATCCTGCAATCATGAATATCTGCAAAACCTTAAGTGTTGGAAACTCCGCACAATGTTGAAAAAAAAACTGTAAACATCAATATTTTGCAAATCTTGGGAATATTAAAAAGAGAGAATCTTTTTGAAATCTTTGTAAATCATGAACGTCTTGAAATTAACATAAATCATCTACAAATTATCTAAATCCTGAAAATCTCCTAAATCCTGAAAACGTAATCTAATTCCTAAATCTGGAAAAGCTTTTGAGAATTTTTAAAAAGCTTGTAGTAAATCCTCAAGTTCCTGAAAGTCCTGAATATCTCGAAAATCTTGGGCATTCTGAAGATTGTGAAATCTTGGAAATTGAAAATATTGAACATATATTAAATCCTGATAATGTGGAAAATCCTGGAATCATGAAAAATGGAGATTTTGAAAGTCTTGGAAATCACGCAAAATGTTGAAAAATCCTGAAAAGCACCAATAATTTTGTAAATCTTGGATATACAAATCTTGGGTACATTACAAATCTTAAAAAGCTTGATAATCTGGAAAGATCTATAAATCTTTGAGAATCTTTTTGAAATCTTTAAAAACCTTGACGATCTTGAAAATTATGATAATCCTCTACAAATCATCTAAATCCTCAAAATCAAGAAAATCTTCTACACTCTTAGAAAATCTTAGAAATTCTAGAACCTTGGAAATGACACTCTGACTATCTTAACAGCTTTTGGGATTTTCGAAAATCCTGAAATTTTGGATATCCTGGAAATTTTGAAAATAAAAACCTGGAACCGTGGAAATCACTAAAATACCTAACATTTTGGAAATATTGAAATTCTTAAAAATCTGTAAAGTGTTGGAAGCCCCGCAAAATGTTGAAAAAAAAACTGTAAATATAGTTTTGCAAATCTTGGGAATATTAAAAAGAGAGAATCTTTTTGAAATCCTTGTAAATCATGAACGTCTTGAAATTAATATAAATCCTCTACAAATTCTCTAAATCGTGAAAATCTCCTAAATCCTGAAAACGTTAAAAGTTTTAGGAAATGTGAGACATTCTGAAAATCTTAAATAGGTTTTGGGATTTTCTAAAATCCGAAAATTAAGAAAATCGTCAAAATCCTCAAATCCTGATAATCTTGGATATCTCCAGAATTCTGAAAGTTCTGAAAATATTGGAAAATCTATATCACCTGTGAAATTTAGCATATGTTGGAAAGAAAATTATGAAAATCCTAGAAATATTGTTAATACTGAATTGAAATGATTGTCCAAAACCTTCAAAATTCTGAAATTCCTTGAAATCTTGAGAAATATATGAAATTTTGGAAATTCTGGAAATCTTAAAGTTCTTAAAAATCTTTAGTGTGTAGAATGTTTGAAAATCTTTAAAATACATGAAAATCCTTAAAAATTTTGAAAAAGGTTATAGTAAATCCTCAAATTCCTGAAAATCCTGAATATCTCGAAAATATTGGGCATTCTGAAGATTGTGAAATCCTGGAAATTGAAAATATTGAACATATATTAAGACCTGACAGTGTGGAAAATCCTGGGATCATGAAAGCCTATAAACATCAATAATTTTGCAAATCTTGAATATAATCTTAAAAAGCTTGATAAGGTTTATAAATCTTTTAAAACCCTTGAGAATCTTATTAAAATCTTTGAAAACCTTGACGACCTTGAAAATTATGATAATCCTCTAAATAATCTAAATCCTCAAAATAAAGAAAATCTTCTACGTCTTGAAAACCTTAGAAATTCTAGAACCTTGGAAATGACATTCTGAATATCTTTTGAGATTTTCCGAAAATCCGGAAAATCGTGAAAATCGTGACACCGAATTGTTTTCAAAGTGTGGAAAGTCTTGGAAAATCTTTGAAAATATGTTTGAAGCTACTTGAAAATATCTGAAAACCTTTTGGAATTTTCTTAAAAATCGTTGAGAATCTTTTTGAAATCGTTGAATACCTTGAAGATCTTGAAATTTATGAAAATCCTCTACAAATTCTCTAAATCCTGAAAACTAAGATATTTTTTGAAATC
Organism: Diorygopyx duplodentatus; assembly: GCA_033557515.1. NCBI lineage: Eukaryota > Metazoa > Arthropoda > Insecta > Coleoptera > Scarabaeidae > Diorygopyx > Diorygopyx duplodentatus. The sequence continues at coordinate 15,768 of JAWQRJ010001199.1, forward strand.
CTGAACGCCTTAGAAATCCTGGAACCGTGGAAATGTCAAAGATTCCGAAAATATTAAAGAAGATTCTGGAATTTTCGAGAATCCTGAATATTACGAAAAACGTGATAATCTTGAGATACTGAAAATCTTGGCAATCCGCAGAATTACATTTCTGGAAATACTGAAAATCTTAAACAGGTTAAAAATACCGGAAATTAAAAAATTTTAATTTTAATATCTCGAAAGTTCTGAAAATTCTGGAAATTCTGGAAATACAGTAATTATATGAATTATAAATTTATACATATAAATTTAAATCTATTAATATTGACATTAAGTATAAATACAACCAAAACAATAATGTAAATGAATTCTAAAAAGTCTAGAAACGTATCTAAAAATCTGAAAATCTGATTTTTTTAAAAATCATTGAAAACCTTGCGATTCTTTTAAAAAATCCTTGTAAACCGCGAAAGTTTTGAAACTTCCCAAATCCTGAAATTTTCGAAATCCTGGAAATTTTGAAAATATTAAAAACCTGGAAATGACCAAAATACGGAACATTTTGAAAATTTTGGAAATATTGTTCTTAAAGTTCTTAAAATTTGTAAAGTGGAAAGTCTGAAAATCTTTGAAAATGATTTGAGAATGTTTAAAAAAAATGAAAATCCTGAATATATCTAAAATCTGAGTAATTCTGGAAATCTTGAAAATATATTAAAGTCTTTTGAATTTTGAAAATTCCGCAAACGTGAACATATGCAAAACCTTAAGGCCCGGTTGCATAAAGCATAGTTAAGTTCATGATCAAAAATGGCGGAGTTAACAATGCGATTAGCCAATCAGGTTAGAGAATTTTGAATTTTCAAATTTGAATTGTCCAATCAGATTGCTTAA
>JAWQRJ010001200.1:0-16641 GCA_033557515.1 Diorygopyx duplodentatus
GTTGGTTGTCAGCCTGTAGGATTTGTTGGATAATGGTGATTGAGTCAGGAATAGGGACTTTGGTGAACAGAGATTGAACGTCAAAACTGACGAGAAGATCATTGTCCTCCAGGATAAGGGAATCTAGACGTTGGACAAAATGTTGTGAGATCCTTTATACTTAACTGCCAGTTTTGCTGTCAGTTTTGCCAGTGTAAGGTTTTAAGTTTTTTTGAAAGGTATTTGGAGAGTTTGTAGGTAGGGCAATTAACACGTAACAACTATCCTCTCCGAAATATCCAAAGAACCATAACCCGTTTCCAAAATGCAAATCATCACCCATCACACAATCCTACCCAGGAAATCAAAGCTGTAGCTTTCCTACCCTAAATCCAAGGCATCAGAGATCGTATCCATAGAATCCTACGTCCACAAAATATAAAATCCATCTTCATTCCTTTATACAAGTTATCCAGTCACCTAAACTCAGTAAAGATCCTCCTTTACCACTCCAATCCAATGGCGTGTACCGTGTTCCTTGTTCATGCGGTAATGTATATATCGGCGAAACGAAACGACCCGTCGGCTCTCGTGTAACTTAGCACGAACGCTGCACTAGATTGAAACGTGTAGCTGGATCTGCACTTGCTGAGCATAGACTTGAAACCGTACACAAAATCCTTTTTGACCAAACCAAAATCCTAGCCCGTGAACCTCACTATTTTCCTAGAAAAATCCTTGAAGCAATAGAGATCTATAAACATCATAATAGCCTCAATAGGGATACAGGCTTCCCCCTCCACCATACCTGGAAATCTATCACTAACCCGACCTGTTCCTCCAACGACCAATCACCGACCCGACATCACCTACTTGCCCCCACTCTCGTTCCCTATATAATCCGAACCAACCTAGCCAACAGTATCAGTTAGTTCTGAAGATGCCGTCTGCAATGAACGCAAATTGATTTTTATGAAGCGGAAACCTTGTTAGGTTCACACTTCTGATGTGTTACTCAATGATTTTCTTCATTGTTTTCAGGAGAAAGCAGGTTAAAGGCTAATAGGGCGATATGACCTAGGTTCGTAGGTTTGCTGCTTACCAGCCTATTATAGTACGAACGCCTCATTTACTCTCCTCCATGGTCTGATTGTATAACCCAGCGGATAACTAGGCTGGTAGGAGCGCCAGGAATATTTTTATTTACCGTCCAAGTAATTTTGTTAAGGGTGAAGATTTCCTTCGTAAGTTTCTTACTCTGTCTGGAGGGGAGTTCAGTTATCTTCATTCCTGCAGCAAGAAACTTCCTTTCCCGAATGTCGTTCGAACCCAGAAAGTGAACTTCTAACAGTACTCTTATGCTCTCCAGTTGGGTTTTAGTATATTTACTATTAGGATGTTTTATTAATCTAATGACATTGGTATGGTCCTTTGAGAGAACTATTTTGGAGCCGCTGAGCTGGGGGCAATTGAATTATGCCTCCCCAGAACAGTTTCCAAGCTTTGTAACGACGCGTTTTTCGTTACGCCGCAAAACTGGTATTTCGACTGCCGTTGACCTCAAGACAGATCAGTTGTAGTCGGTTCAGGAGCGCCTGAACCGACTGAACGGCCGGGCGAGGCGAGAGTTAGACCGCGCGCAACGCCGCCCCTCTCTACTAGATGTCGCACTCCCAGCGAGGGTTACCATATATTTGAATAAAAGCGGTGGACGACGGCTTTCATCAGTTCGACCAGTTCCAGCACTTATACCAGCAGTTCGTAACCAGAAAAACGACAATATAAAGCGACCGTGATCAATATACATATATAGTTGTAGTCGGTTCAGGCGCGCCTGAATACTTCGTATTGGAGAAATACAAAAGGCCTAAAGTAGTCGAAAAACATGATAATACTCACAGGTCTCTTTACTGGCCACTGTCCTGTGAGATTTGATCTCAAAAATATGACATGTAGGGCATGATAGCTGTAGATTCTGCAATGATGTCACAGGGAGTGCGGAACATATACTCTGCAATTGTACAGGTTTACTCCGCAAAAGCATAAAATATCCAGGCAGAAGTGACATAGAACAGGCTGAACTAGTACGCATTACACCGAAAAACAATTCGTCAACAGTATTGGCATTTACGACGCTTACTGATGAGGTAATCATTACAAAAGATCTAGCTAGGTCCAAGTAATTTGGAAGGCAGCTTAGTGCCTAACTACTAAACAATAAAACTACTATTACGTTGATCATTTTCTCTTACGTCAGTTAAAAATATGTAAATATTAAGTTTAATAAATAATGATCAGTGTTTCATCAATAATCATTTATTTCTCACAGTGATTGAAATTGCGCAATTCCTAAAAAGGGAGAGATAGAAAACGTATAAAATATACAATGCCATTAGAGACAATAATAATTAAATTTTTTATCAAGTGGCCTAAACAAAAATCAAATGAAGAGTAAACATTTGCAAGAGTCAATATTAAACGACAAAGCTACTATTGAGGTGACTGAGAGTACCAAAAGAAATGTTTATGAACATTGAATTTTTTTTTCCACGACTTTATTAATGACAACATCAGAACCATTTTCAGTCATCGGTTTTATCGCGAATTAAACCATTCGGCTGCGCTTCGTTGCAATTTTTTTCACTCTTACATGAATTAGCAGATAAGCATAATAATATTATCATTATAAATAAAAAAAACAATAAAAAAGTTAAACCATATTAACAAGCACAATCACTGCTATCTTATCAATTTTGGCAATCTTTTGCAAAATCATCATTACATTTATATCAACGATTATTTTGTTTTTCATCTTATTATTGAACGCATACATAAGATTTTGATCATTACTTGCATTAAAAGAAGCTAGATTGTATTAATGCAAGAAAGAATGAAATGCCAAGAAACCAAAATTAACGATCCTTTAGGCCTAAAATGATATAGCCACCATCAATTGGTTCTCTACAATCCCTAAGGATGTATCCTTCCACCTTTAGGTTACCCAAAATAATTGGTGGTGTACTTCTCTGGATCTCGGAGTGATAACCTTTTGGTACATATATACACAAATATCTTGAAGGCCTTTATCTTGTTGAAACTTCAAAATATTTGGATAAATTCCTTCGTAAAATTGCAATTATGTTTGATACATAGACCGAAATACGCCTTCCAATTCGAGTTCATTGTTCTCAGGAAAAGGTTTCACAAACAAATTGACCATCCTATTTCCCCCTTTGATGATTATGGCGAAGGTTTTTGATGTGTAACCATCACCGTTTTGCGACCCAGCTGTAACATCCAGCGTTGGTGGAAGTTCAAAACTTTCACGTTCTATAATTCACTTCATATATGTATATATATATATATATATATATATATATATATATATATACTAACTTCATTCGGAGTTAGTATATCAATTTCAAAGAAGAAACTAAATATTTTTAGTATATATTTCTAAATATTTGTGTGTATTGAGTGCGTTAGCAAATATAATTTAACAGTATTATACTTTGTTTTTGACGTAAGTAAAAATTGCAAATAGTACTTTAAAACAGTAAATAATATGGTTAAATATTTTTTTATGGAATAACTCATACATACAAAACATAAATACTTCTTAAAAACTACTCTTAGGTTGCTGCAGTAGTGCCATTTGTCTGCGCCTTGAGATGACCTAAGGTCACTAAGAGAAAGATTACTGAAAATAAATTAGAAAGTACATTCACTTGGTCAGTCGACTTTAATCAGTACCCAGTTGGTAGCCATGTCTGTAACCTCGGAAAAGGAATGTGCGACAATTATAATTGAGGAAATAATCAAGAATATATTTCCGAATAACAAATGTGAAATTACAACAGGGCAAGGTTCGGCGGTAGGGCAAGGACTCTTAAGCATCACATCTTCGCTCAGCGTTCAAACTGAACAAAAGCAAATCAAACATTTCTTTATTAAACGTGCTTTACAAGACGATATTTTTCGAAAATCAGTACTAGTGGAAGAAGCGTTCCACAGGGAGATATACTACTATTCGACACTTCAGCCAATTTTAAACGAAATCTATTTGAAGCACACGAAGAAATCCTTTGAGATTGCTCCAGAATGTTTTTTCACATCGAAAGAAAAATTAGGTGAGGTTTTAGTGTTCGATAACTTAGTGACACGAGGATATAAGATAATAACGAGAGAAAACTGCTTTGATGGAAATCATATGAAGATTTTGTTGAAAAAATTTAGCCAACTGCATGCCTGTGGATTTATATTGAAACAAGAGCAACCACAACTGTTTAGAGAGATTACATCAAAGATGGGGGAAATGTTTTTTACTCTCTGCACTCCGTATGATTTGGGAAAATTCCTGCGGTTTAATTTAAACATTTTGAGAGAACACTGTTCACCAATTGAAGATAAGGTTATTCTGGATAATTTTGATAGGATCAGTCTTAACCTGCTTGGTAGCATTACTAAAATGGACACTATCGAAGAATACTGTACAATAGTACATGTGGACTGCTGGTTAAATAATTTAATGTTTAAATATAACGTAAGTTGCTTTACTATATTATTTTATTGGCGTAAAATATAAGAAAGTTCCTACATATTGTACAGATGCATCGTATACTTGTAAAATAATTTTCTCAACAAACTGTACCAATTAGTAACTTTGAGCAGTAAATACAATGTCTTCATATAATATATTTGAAGGATGGATAACAATTTCTGGTGCCTTTTTGGCAGTAAAAAGTCCGATTTTGTAATATTTTGATACACTCTTTAGAATGGAATAGCTTCAAGCTCTGTAGTACTTGAATAGTCAATAATATATGAAGTCAATTTACTTATATTTCCTCTTTCCCTTCTAGAGCAATAAGGCAGAATTAGAAGACGTCAAAATCCTTGACTTCCAAATGTGTACAATAAACTCACCAATATTCGATGTTTTGCACATATTCTATTCTAATGCACAAACAGAAGGAATTCTCGACAACTACGCTTATTATCAAGACTACTATTACAATTCGCTGTGTGAGCATTTAATCGCTATGAAAGGAGATTCTAGCGTTTTGTATCCACGCGAAAAATTCTTGTCTCAATGGAAGAAACATTGTTATTACGGTCTCATGTTTGCTATTATAGTAACAAGAGGAACCATGGCTAATCCGAGTGCATATTCACACATTCCTGAAATGGCTCGAAAAAATAAATTAGACGAAATATTTCTTATTAACCTAACAGACGAAGGTGAATTTTCTCGAAAAATAAAATTGATTTTATACCAGTTTATTGAACAGAATATTTTGTAATATTTAGTTCGGTGGTTAAAATAAACCGTATAGATTTATGAATAATAACGTGTTTGTTCATATAATATAATGTCCTCTCCATATATCAGCCATTATGCATTAACGTATCCAAATGCGATTACTTACAAAGAAATCGTGAATTTTCTTTTTTTTGCATGAAGACATTTTACTTAGCATCGTATTACTAACTGACACAATTTCCTTGTTGAGAAAACACGGTTAAAGAGAAAAGAATTTGTTCGGTGGCTCTACGCGTCGTGCAAATTATGCACGACTCGATAATGCGCACGCAAAATGTGCTCACATAGAGCGACATGTAAGCAGTACCACTTGTTATCTCGGTTGATATTGATGTTGGGAACAAACGTGTGTATAATAACAAAATGCTTTGACGATTTCTAATAGATGAATAGCCTTACTGCATTTGCCTATATTTTCTCTCTACCTTGTAGGGGAATACCACGGAATTAGAAGACATCAAAATCCTCGACTTTCAAATGTGTACAGTAAACTCACCAATATTCGACGTTCTTCACATATTTTATTCCAATGTATCAACGATAGAGAACCTCGCCAACTACGTCTATTTTCAAGACTACTATTATAATACGCTATGCGAATATCTAATCGCTATGAAGGGAGATCCAATCGTTTTGTATCCACGTGAAAAATTCTTGTTTCAATGGAAGAAACATTGTTATCACGGTCTCTTCTTCGCCATTTTAGCAATAAGAGGAGTTATGGCTGAACCGGGTGCACTTCCAGACCTCCATGAATTGGCCCGAAAAAATAAATTGTGTGAAACCTTTTGTGTTAAACTGACCGATGAAGGTGAATTTTGTCGAAAAATAAAACTGATTTTATATCACTTTATTGAACACAATATTTTGTAATTTTTAGTTAAGGAGCATAAATAAATACAATGCATAAATTTATGACAACAATGTGTTTGTTAATTGTAATTTAGTGTCCTTCACAGAATGGAAAACTCCATTAGCTATAAATAAATCACAAGATAACACTATTATACCAAGATAACACTATAATAATGGGTGTTATTGCCGACCTCGTTCCATACTTCTCTTCATCTACCGCGTGCACTAGTTATCTTCAGAATGACGTTAGATCAGCCAATTTCCGAAGATTTGATCACAGATGTCGTGTCGGCGATTTTCAAAGAACCGAAAGTGAAACTTGATGTTCGTATTGAGAAGGCTTCAAAAATTGGGGAAGGATTTCTGGGAATCACCGCTTTTGTGCAAGTAAAGATTGGCAAAGAAATCAAATATTTGTTTGTAAAAATGGTGCCCCAAGACAAAAAGTTACGCAAGACACTTTATTTGGACGTAGTTTTCGACAGGGAAGTTTGTTTCTATACGAAAGTGCAACCAATTTTAAACGAAATCTGCAAGAAGAAAATGAACAAAGGCTTTGAAATAACTCCTGCTTGTTTACTAATAAAAACTGATTATCTTCAAGAAGCGATAGCGCTCGAAAATATTAATATTCGTGGATATTCGACGCAAAAAGAAAAGAAGCCTCTCGACAAAGACCATTTACTGTTGACTCTAAAAACATACAGTTATCTTCATGCTTGCGGGTTTGTCTTTAAGAAAGATTACCCGGATAAGTTTGAAGAAATGAAAAAATCATATCCAGATTTATTTTTTCAAGTTCTAAGCGGCTACGATTTAAAGAAGCTGTCTTTTTTTGGTTTAGATATTTTGCGAAAATATTGTTCATATGATGAAGATAAACATATTTTAAGTAACTTTGATAAAATAAAAACTAAATTAATGGAAGTTATCAACCGTACGAATAAATCCAGTGAACATTTTACAATTACGCACGTCGATTGCTGGAAGAATAATCTAATGTTTAAATACAAGGTAAGATATTCAGCAAATTTAAACTTCTCTTAATAAATTTTAATTTTGAATTCCAGGATGATTCCAACGACTTGGATGATCTAAAAATAATAGACATGCAAATGTGGACCGTTACTTCACCTATATTCGATATACTTCACATCGTTTACACTAATGTATCAGGAAACGAAAGTTTGGATCTTCTCGACTTTTACTTCGATTACTATTACGAATCTCTGTGCAAGGTCATTTTGGAAATGGGTGAGAACCCAGAAGATTTATATCCACGGAAAGTTTATTTAAATCATTTGAAGGACAACGCTTTTTATGGACTCTTCATGGCTCTTATCGTTCTAAGATCACTTCTAGCAGAATCCAAAGATATCCCAAACTTAGCTGAAATGGTTTTAAATGATGTATCGCTAACTGAGGCGTGGATCTTCGAACTGCCTGATGAAGCTGATTATTCCAGAAGACTTAAAGTCATTCTCAAACATTTCGTAAAAATGAATATACTTTGAATTATTTTGAACAATAAATGTTGAACAATAAATTATGTAAAAGAGTCAAAACGGATCAAAAGCTACTACATTCCATTACCATGACAAACGTTTTTTCACACACTGACAGTATGGTTTATGCCCATTGCACGTGTGGAAAAAAGTCTCCAATCTCCTAGACATGTGGTTATTTTGAAGAAGGCCTGCGAAAATTTTTTGCAGAAGGTTTTCTGGAGGAACCTTCAGCATTGTTTTCGCAAGGACGCATCATTATCATAACAGTGTGTAACAACAGTGTACAGCCATAATATGAAAGATGATATTATTTAACTAAATTAAATTTCTTGCTAATGGCTAATAGTTCGAACCTTAATTAATTCTTATACTCTAAGCTTGAAAATCATACAATTATTCTTACTTTCTAAGAATACCGGTGTAAATATTTTTGCTGAATTATAGTACGACACTGCTCTGGGTTTTCCCAGTTTTTCCATTGTTAACATATAACTGTTCATCATGTTTAATGACATAAAAGGTCGTAAAACCAACTTTCTAATCTAAATACTATACCAATACAGAGAGGACCTCACACTGTTGCAGCAAGTAAAAAACACATTAAATAATTGTGACTAGCGAACTGAAGGTCACCGCTAAAATCATAACACGATACTAATTTTCAATGCCATATACATCTTATATCTCAATACCGGATCGAAGCGGCTTACAGTGTGCAGGAAGTTCGAAGTTTGAAGGTTACAATTACGCGCATCTTCGAGAGAAAATTCAATACTCATAGAACAACATTGCTGTAAATAATCAATGAAGGGGAATAATTGATATGAGATTACCAGACTCTCACTTTTATTAGCCAAGCCTCTTTTGTTCACTAAAGAACTGCAATCTCTACAGAAATTACAGGTAAACTAAAAATTTATTTCAAATACCAAGAGGTTGTTAAAAGTCAAGAGTTTATTTAATAGGATGTAACATTATAATAATTTGTAACCCCAACTTCATTCAAGTATGACTGGTAATGTATTATTAATTATATGAAATGAATAAAGTATTTGTTAAATTTCAGAGTAATATTTAAATTTTCAAAATATTTAAATTTTGGGAATGCAAAGAAAAAAAATGTTTGACAGTTTCTGATCTCAGTCATGTAAGGTTTTCCTTAATCACTGTCTTCACCACTCAATTTTTGTCTTCCTACCACTCAATGTCATTGCAATAATTGCAACGGCATAGAATCTTCTTGATCATCCTTGTTGAAGGTCTGAAGAACTAAATTCGCAAATTCAGACGTCTGGGAATGTGAAGACCATTCTTCCTGTATGCTCAGGTGTCCCATTTTCGATGGTTTTAAATGGAAAGTCATGTTTTGGTGCTATGGATAGCGCAAATCTGATACCGGTGCCTGAAGCTCTTTTTTTGGAGCTGAATTCGTTGTTGAAAACCGCATGTCGATATCTTTAACGAACTTTTTGAAGACTCGTTGACAGAAAAGATATTTTATTCACAGGAAAAGGTGTGTTTATTTTTGATAAAATCAATATGATATGATATTTTTATTGTTTTCAATTTTTGTCGTTTGTTATTATTTGTTTGAAGTTTATTTTTTAAATGAAAACAACGATAATTTATTTAAACGATATGATTGACATCTGTATTGAAAAGTATTTGGACTTTTTATCATTTTAGAAAGACAGTTTTGAAAAATGATGGTAAATTATAGCTTTACAGTTAAACCAACCAATTATGATGAGATTTTTTCTCAATCGACAGGGGCTTTATGTAAACACAAAAATAAACAAAACGCCAGTAATGACTGGCGTTTTGTTTTGAATTTTCACCATTCTAAAAAGCTTAATAATGATTAAGCTTTTTAGAATGGTGAAAATCTCATGCATTTCTCTTTTGATGATTAAAAATTCCATATGGATATGCAACCAAGTTTCTCCTGCTGTACGACTGGTTACGCAGTTGAGAGTTTTTTCTAAAAAATTCCGATTTTCGAATTTTGCCGATTTTCAAACGCTCATAAAAAAATAAAACGAATTAAACGAATGCCGAGACGTACCTCAATGGATCCCTCGTACCTTAATCTCTATATCCTGCAAATATCGCCAACATCGTGTGGCGTTTAAAAACCCGTCCTATGGACAAATAAATATACAAGAATTCCTCGTTTAATAGTATAAGATAAAATAAAGAAGTAACCATTGTTTAAATAAACTTGACAACAACATTTTTACACTGTTTGTTAGTTTTCTTTTATATATAGAGAAGCAGAAAAAGTAGTTAATAACATGAAATATAGATCATGTATTTTGATGTAACTAACAATAAATAGAAAAGCTAGTAAAAATTTTAATTATTTTTATTAATTTTAATGACTGAAAAATTTTAGTTCGCTGTTTTAAATAAATTTTAATTTCCTTTGATATCAGAAATTGCAAAAAAAAATATTAATGCAAAAAATGAAAAATTAAATGCAAAGGTCGATTATAAAAATAACTCACTATTCGTTGGGTCATCATGACTACAACTTTTAAACATCAGAAAAACATAACATTTTACGTTTTATTTAATTCATTTAAGTCGAATCCCGGTTAACTAAAGCCTTAAATCTGTTGGAGAACCGAAACTCAAACTATGTTGGATTCTGGACACAGAGGGATTTGCAGACAACAAAACTGGATGAGAAATGCCCTTTTGGCTACTATGGATGGAGGGGTTGATGGAGGTGGAGTTGGTCCAGGTTTACAACACCATGGCAATATTTACTTTCTTTGTACTTGACATATGTAAGCTTTTTTAAGCTGTAGCTCGAATAAATATTATTATTATTGTTATCAACTATCTGTATTCAGGCACCTGTTACTTATGCAGGCTGTTCCGGTATTATTCTACAATATTTTATGTGTGTATTTTACGTCCAAAAAAAGCTTCCAACGAGTGCTTCGCCATAATTTCGAATTTAAAAACTCTTTAAAAGAGAAAATAAAAAGCTTCTTTTCTTGTACAAGTTTCATATAATTTCAGGACTAGTTTCGCACTACGAGTGCATCATTAGCTAATAAATAGAAGGTAAAATTAAGAATCATAAATCAAGAATCACAAAAACATTCTACTAAAACACCTTACAAAGTAACGAAGCAGAAAAAGAAAAACACACGATCGCGTTAAAACTCGGAAAAAGAATGTATTTTTACTTAATATAGAGGTTAGGATATAAGCCTAACTACCCTTACAGTTTATTTCAACAAAAAGTGTTCCAAAAAGCGTACGATTCCATTTAAAAAAGGACTCGATGACGTCACAGCTGTGACATAGATGACGCAGACATTTTTTTGACGAATGTAATACCTCTCTTACACTTCCAGGTAAAAAAGTAAATGTTGCTATGGTGTTGTAAACCTGGATCAACTCCACCTCCATCAACCCCTCCATCCGTAGTAGCCAAAAGTATTTTTCATTCGGTTTTATTGTCTGCAAATCCCTCTGTCAAGAGGGATTTGCAGACATTTATTTTTAACAAAATTGATTGACATCTGTATTGAAAAATAATTACACTTTTATCATTTTTTATTTGTTTAGAGACGTTTTACCCTCCGACTTTGACCAAAGACCTCTGCCCAGTTGAAGTAGAGCAAGATATCTGTCGCGGCCAGCGGCGTTTCTCTGCGGACGAAACAAGGAAAAAAAATTGATATAAAAAATGCTAAATAATAGAAGGGTTGTCGATAACTGCTGTCGTGTAAGTTTTTACCTTCCGAATTGGTGGATTGATGGTCGGGGCATAGGTTCACCCACGGGTCACTTGTCCACTTTCATCTTTTCGAAAACAAGACAGTAGCCATTCCACTATGACATTAGTTAATGACGAAGGTCTGTTCATTCAAAATTATTGATAACAGTAGGCCTTTGCTATTGATAGAACTTTTTACAAGCAGTGGTGACGTCCTTTCTCCATCAGCCATGCGCAATAAACAATAAAACGGAGTGCCGGATCGATGACCTTGATAATTGCCAGTTCCATTCTATTCATGATTACCACGAAACACACGCTCGGTTGATTTAGGTAAAATATTTAAATCTCACTGAACATTCCTTTATCTCTCTGATAATCTATGTTTATTTTATAACAGGTGTCCTTGACAGCACATTTATTACAATAGGTTAGTAACGTGATAAAGCCTTTGATACATTGTGAGTACTAAATCTATGTAAGTGCATCTAATATTTAATGACAACACTTTATTTTGCAGTGTACTATAGCAATTACATTGGGTTTCAGCATGACTTTAGATACAGCACCATCTGAACAACTCATCATAGATATAATACCACAAATTTTTAAAAATCGTAAAACTAAGCCGGTTATAAAAGTGGAAGCTGGTTCGAATGTTGGCGAGGGTTTCTTAGGGATTACTGCCTCAGTAACAGTGACATTTCACGGAGAAATAAATAATTTGTTTTTCAAAATGGCTGCCCAAAACGAAGAATTTCGAGAAGCAATGTTCCAAAAGGAATTTTTCCATAGAGAAGCTTACTTCTATTCCACAGTACATCCCATTCTAAACGACCTACGTTCAAAGTATACTAAAAATGGGTTTGAAGTGACACCTAAAACTGTGTATTCTTCAACTGAAGTTTTAAAAGAATGTGTAGTCCTGGAAAATTTGGCATGTAAAAACTACAGGTTGATCAAACCAAAGCACTTGGATAAAAATAGTCTTTTATTAGTGTTGAGGACTTACAGTGAATTGCACGCTTGTGGCTTTATATTGAAGAAAGAACAGCCAGAGAAGTTTAAAGAATTTTCGAAAGTATCATCAACGAATTTGCTTACCAGGCATGATGAAAAGTTTGGTATGCAAAAGTTATTAAATAAACATCTAAAAACGTTAGAGGAGTATTTTTCGTCAGGTGGTGATAAAACCATTTTAGATAATTTTGAGAAAATCAAGATAAAACTACAGACAGGTCGTAATGCACTGGAAATAGAAGAGGACCATTCAACCATCCTTCATGTTGATTGCTGGAGAAATAATCTGATGTTTAAGTATAAAAATGAAGATCCAAACAAATTAGAAAACGTCAAATTAATCGATTTTCAACTTTGGAGTATAAATTCACCAGTTTTCGATATACTTAACGCGATTTACACGAATGCATCTTCTGAAGAACTATTGGATAATATGGATTTTTATTTAGATTTCTATTACACTTGTCTTAGCGATAACATTACTCAAATGGGAGGAGATCCCGAAATTTTGTATCCACGTGAAATGTTCTTTCGGGAATGGAAGAAACACTCCGCTTATGGCCTTTGGTTGGCCATAATTTTAACTAGGGGTTTAATGGCCACCCCAGAAATGTTACCAAACTTGGTCGAATACATACAGCAAAAGAAACCGTTTGAAGATTTTTTTGTATTTCACCTTCCCAATGAGTCAGAGTATTGTGAGAGAATGAAAGTAATTTTGTGCCATTTTATTAAAAATAAATACATTTGAGAATTGTACAACCTCGTTATATTACCTTTAACTATACGAATCCAATACAGATGTTTTGAAAACCATTAGGGGGGCTACAGCATGGGGTCGCTCTAAAGGGGGATCCTGAGGTTGGTTTATATATATATTGCCAAAACTTGTGAAAGTTATAAACTTTCGAAGAATTATGAAGCTTGGTAGGACATAATTTTAATTGTGTATATAATAGCTGGAAGACCTATATTTAGGCCTTTCAGATCTATTTCGAATTGTTCTTCTGATCGTATACTTATACAACAAAATACAGTTATAGGTATGAAAGAAACAAGAAAGCATCAAGGAGCTATTTTGACTTTATTCTTAATAAAATGCTTGACCATGACCTTAATTTTTCGACAGTACTCTTCCTCATCTGGAAGATCAAACATGAAAGCTTCGTCAAGTGGTTTACCCGCTCCAATATATTCAGCCATATTTGGCATATTATCTGGCCCTGCAAGCAAACCTCTAGTAACCAGTAAACCATATAATAAACCATAAGAAGCGTGTTTCTTCCACTGCTGAAACAAAGCTTCCCGTGGGAATAGTTCGTCGGGATTTCCTCCCATTTGCTGAAGAACTTCGGCGAGTGATGAATAGTAGTAGCTTAAGTAATAATTCAAATTTTCCAAAACTTGTTCTGAAGAAGCGTTTGTATGAATTGTATGGAGTAAGTCAAATATAGGAGAGTTTATAACCCACATTTGAAAGTCGATTAGTTTTATGTTTTCCAATTCGGCTCCGTTGTCCTTAAAAATAAAATAAATTTATAACACAATAAGTATTTCAATGTTTTGCCTTCACCTTATATTTAAACATTATGTTATTTCTCCAGCAATCCACATGTATGATAGTGCAATAATCTTCTACTTTGGCAAGTGAGTTTAAAGAATTAGTAATGTCATGTCTTATTTCCTCTAAATTATCCAATATATCTTTATCCTCGTCCAAGGTGCAGTGTTGTTTCAGAATATTCAGACACGTACTCGCCAAATTACAAAACCCGTAAATTTCAGCGAAACGTACATGTAAATTTGTTTTTGTATCTGCTGCTAGCTGATTAAAAAAATCGGGGCTTTCTTTCTTCAAAATGAAACCACAAGCGTGCAAACGGCTGTATGTTTTTAATAGTATCAATAGATGTTCTTCATCAAAGTATTCCTTGCTTTTCATCAACTTATAACCCCTCGTCGTCAAGTTATCTAAGACTACGCATTCTTTTAAGTCATCTGATGACGTGTAAATACATTGAGCGGTTACCCCAAACCTCCTTTTTGTATATTTCAAACATAAGTCGTCAAACACGGGATGTATCTTCGAATAAAAGTAAACCTCCCTCTTGAAAACGTCTTTCTGAAAGGTTGCCTCACGTAAGAGTTGATCTCGTGCGGCCATTTTGATAAATAGGTGTTTGACGACGTCACCTAATTTCACCTTCACCGCAGCTGTTATGCCTAAAAATCCTTCACCCACGCTTGAACCAGGTTCGATTTGTACTTCCGGCTTGGATTGGTACTGTTTAAAAATGTTTGAGACAATATCCAAAACATCTTTCTTCGGCAACTCTGTATCTAAAGTCATGTTGAATGAACACTATTAGAACTATTAGAAGTGGAAAGCAAAAACATCGTTTAGCTATCATCTGATGCAGTGGAGGGGTATTATGTGTTTACCCTTTCCTATTGTTAAGAATGTACACTGGCTATTGTTCGTACTGATTGAGATATGGCTTCAACACCTATTTATAGTTTGTCTACGTGATATTAATGTTGCTTAGTAAAATAATATGAAGTGTGGTATACCTTTACTTTTTCTATGTCGGGGTTTCATTTTGTAAGTTAATATTAATATTATGAAAGCAACTTTGAAAATGTTGCTTACATAATGATTATTAATGGCAGATGGCCACTAAACGTTTTGTTATAGATCGGTAAGAAATCGTGTAGAATTTATAATGGGACAGATTAGAAAATCCAATGTTACTCCTTTTATTTTATTAAAATGTTGACACTTAAATTTATATCTACATATATTATGTCACAAGTGTAATAACAATGACATTTTGCAATATTAATGAAGCAGAAAACAAAAATGCGTTATTGCATATATATTTAGTACTCCCAAGTGTATTAAAAGTATATAAACTAAAATTAATACGCAATATATAATGAATATATTATATGAAACCTCTGTCGCAAAAATGTACTATAATATCCCTGATACGTTTCTTGTAACTGGTATTTCTAGGCTCGCCTTCTATGGACTTCAGGACACTTTCGTTTTCTGTCGTCTGGTTAAAGTCTGGTACTTCATCGGTCTCGCAGGCCATCATCTTGATCATGATGGCGACGTTGATGCCGTTCACGCAGTATTTCTTCCAATGGGCGTCAAAAACGGACCTTGGATAAACCTTCTCGGGGTCGCTTCCCAGTCGCTTGATAAAATCAGTTAGGGTGTCATAGTAAAGATTCACATAGTACTCGAGATTGTCCAGCACTTCCTTTGGACTCGATGTGTAGAAGTAATGCGTGAAATCGGTTACCGGTGTGCCGTATCTTAGGACCTGGAAGTCCAAGAAGCGTACTCCTGTAGGCTTATGTGGATCAGTGGGATTCTGTTAAATACAATAAATATCCAGTATTAGGTTATATTACCACGCAACACTGGCCGTATATAGTCTAACCAAAATCAGAGTTACTATCTCCTGCCCCGTTGTATAATTGTATAATTATTTATTTGCTATTGGTGATTTAAATGGCAAATTTAAGTTTTGTATGTGTAGATACAAAACGTAGATGCAACACCATATTGAAACATTAAAAGGATATTATTAGAAATAGTACAAGTGATTCGAATTTTGCATGTTTTCAATCGCAGTGTGTAGTTGAGGAATTTTTTAGGAATATGCTATACAAGCTAAAAATAACTGGCGCTAGATAAGCAAACGAGCTGTTTCCTTGAAACTATTTCAAGAAATTTTGGGTGAGAATAAATTTACTGATGAAAACAGTTACATCCGCATGAAAGGTTTATTTATAATCAGTTGTCCCATTGTAAAGATGCGTTGAAAATAGATGTTCCATCTTAAAATGCTTCCATTTTTATGACTACTATTAAAGAAAGGAAACTTAGATTAGATTCATTTCGATTGTGGGTGATGACGTCATCAGAAGTAGTGAAATTGACGTGTTGCGGCACCTAATTATTAGACCTTTCAAAAATCTTTGCAATATCTAACGTTTTTTGGGAAAATACTCGCCAGCGGACGTAGCAAATTAAAATGATAAGGCCTTATCATTTATATATTAGTTTCTTCCACGTATGCATAAATAATGTACAAAAATATAATATATATATATATATATATATATATATATATATATATATATATATAAACAGAATATCTGATATATAGAGTTATGTGTGTGTATATATAAATATAAAAATATAT
>JAWQRJ010001201.1:0-16638 GCA_033557515.1 Diorygopyx duplodentatus
CGAAATAGACTTGAAACTGAACATTTGGATGATCTAATGAGAATTAAATTACATTTAGCGAATGGCAAAGAAGTAAATACAAATGATGTTTACAAAGAATGGAATTCAGTTACTTGTTTTCCTTTAAAGATATGTGCATATATGAATGTTTTGTACAATTTTAATACGTATAATATGTAAAAATAAGTAGTATATAAAATAAATATATAAAAAATTGCACAAATTGATTTCTGCCTTAATTTTTTTTGCCCAAAACAGATTTTTAACCGCGCGACTCTAAAAAAAATTAGAGGGAACATTGCTTGTAAGGAGTCTAAAAATAGTTTCTGAACCTCGCCCAACTTGAATGCTGCATTTTTTGGAGCTATGTTACCCTTTATCTGAGCCCAGACTTATTCTATGGAAGTTCGCAAGGAGATAAACGAAGTACTGTAATGCCCCGATTTTTTGCCATTGGATCAACAACTCTGAATGTATATTTATTCTTACGCAATTTCACTATTGCCAACAGTTCTCTCTTCACCATGTCACAATCAAACGGTATACTTTTCGAAGATAACCATTGTGTAATCTCACCTCTTCTCCAGGTATTCGTGCGAAAATTTTGACTTCTTCGAAAATGATAAGAAGCATTATCCATTACGATGGCAGAACCCTGCGGTATGAAATTTAGCATCTGCTCGAAATACTCTTCAAAAACGTTGGCAAATATCAGCTAGCGTCTGTCCACAAAACCATCTCTGCTGCACGGCCGTCGAAGAGCCTTTTACAAAAACTTGCCTTGAGCTTGTCACAGTCTTGTCTTCGCATGTCTTCGTGACGGCATGTTTCGCTCAAGTAAATTATTCGAATACTACGTAAATAATTCCTGCGCCAGAAAACAATTTCCTCTGCGTCTATAACAATATATTTTCTATAAACTTGTTCCCATAAAAAGTTTAATTCATGCAAAATCTTCCATAATTTGGTCCGCGAAATGTGTGGAAAATTTTCGTCTCCATTCACTACTTGCAGTATTTTATTTAACGTTGCATCTCCTTTTGTAACTAAAAGGTATGAACTTTTCTGGGGAACGAATTCTTTAGGCCGTCATCGATTTCAATTTTTCTTCTACTCAAATGGGGGTGAAGATCACTATCGACCACTCCTCCTTTCCTTCAAAAGTCCATACACGATTGTTTCGGAATCTCCAGTCATGGTAGAACACAGTTCAACCACTCCATCAATACTGCATGACGGTTGCTGATGTCGAAGAACATTGTGAACATTTGATATCATGATTTTTTCACTCGCTAACAAGCCAGATCTTTTCACACGTTTCATTGGTGAAAATTCCTCCATTTTGAATAATTGATGAACTTATACTAACAATTGTTTCGACAGTATAATGTCTTCATGGGACAAACTCTAAACTAAACCGCAAACACAATTACTATGTATGTGTAAACCTATAGACATTGTTACCTATCACCAAATAATATTTGTATAGTGGGGATGGGGATTTCCTGCATAAATTGGTAAAACCCTGTAATAAAAAGCAATAAAACAAACAATAAGGAACCGCTCAAAATATTTGTAATAAAGCTAATAAAGATCAATTTCAATTTTCAAGTCACCCACAGTCAGTGAGATTTTTCCCATAACTGTTTGACTCAGTTATGGCTTCAAGAAGTTGCAAGCATCCAACAGCAGCCTTCTGTTTTATTTGTGGGGAATTTATTAAAACTAGAGGAAAAAATCCCCATTCCATCATTAGTTAAGATGTGTGAAGCGTACAAGGCTTACTTCGGGATATTTGGGTGTTCCATCTTGCAAATATGTATGTTAAATAAATAAAATGGCGTAAAACTTCCTTTATTTGCTTTTTTCGTATTAATGTACTAAGATACTAGTTTCGATCACAAGATCATCATCAGTCTTAATCTAAAAGTTTTAAGGTATATTAAGAAAAGAATTGATAAAGATAAAGAACAAAGATTATTAGGGTTTATCTTTGCACATAAAACTGGGACTGAAGAAGCAATTTGTAGCAGCGTTAGACAAGGAATCTGCAGCATTCAAGCATCCAGAACATCTGTTCCCAAAGCTTTCCGAAGCAGAAGTTAAAGCTGACGTTTTCGTTGGACCTCAAATCAAGAAGTTATTGAGCGTCAAGAGTTTCCCAAGCATCTCAGAGCAAAGGAGAATGAGGCATGGATCCGTTTTGTTAAAGTAGTTAAAGGCTTCCTTGGAAATCATAAAGCTGAGAACT
This sequence comes from Diorygopyx duplodentatus, assembly GCA_033557515.1. Classification (NCBI taxonomy): domain Eukaryota; kingdom Metazoa; phylum Arthropoda; class Insecta; order Coleoptera; family Scarabaeidae; genus Diorygopyx; species Diorygopyx duplodentatus. Next base: position 2,252 of record JAWQRJ010001201.1, read on the forward strand.
ATGTTGAATTGGTTGAGACTCTAGTTAAAAAGTACAGCAAAATGGGCTGCAGGATGTCTCTCAAAGTACATATCTTTGATGCCCACCTTGATAGCTTCAATGAGAACATGGGTGGCCTATTCCAAGGAGCAAGGAGAGCGCTTTCATCAGGACATGCAACATTTTGAACGTCGCTACCAGGAAACCTACAATGCACACATGATGGGGGACTATATTTGGGGACTTATTCTTGAAAGTGATATGACATACACGCGCAAATCTCGCAAAACTACACATTTCTAGGTTCCTTGTCAACAATTTGTAGAATTTTGGTTGAAATATACTATTGTTTTGAAATATAATGTTCCTTTTTTGTCTTTAAATAAAGATAAACCCGAAAATTTATACGTTTCCTTAATGACAGTACGCAAATTTCAACTTTTCGTTGTCCTGGCCACGAAAGCAAGGTTTTTGCAAGGAAGTAAAGTTTTTTCATGTTTTTATGATAGAACTAATTAGAAAATGATTGATTCCCCAGAAACAACAATTGTGTTGCATGGTGTAATTTACCGAAGCTTTTTCTGCTGTCGTTATGGATAACAAGGTTTTTGGTAATAATAAACAAAGGCTCTTTAAAGAAAGAAACTGGCAAACCAACATTTTTGAGTGAACGAGCTCTATGAATTTGCAAAATCATATTAAAAAAAAAATTGTGATTACTCTAAGACCTTACTTATTCAATGATTATTACTGCTTGTATTTCAGCATCATGTAAGATATTGACAGTATTGAACAGATGTTTCGATAATAATGACATACCAAATTTACCTTTCTATGCAGATAAAGTTAGTTTTCCCATATATTCGTTGAAAGCATTCTTATCGATTGGATAGAAGATATTTTCTACAAGACGAAGGTGCTCAGACAGCAAATTTACAAGTGTACAAATTTTTGTGGCGAATTTTATGTCATAGGCTGTCCAAATCGCCTAATCGCCCAATCGCCAAATGTTATTACCTGAGTTTTATGTATGTAAATGTTTAAAAGATAACGTTTAGAAAAATAATCCATATAATCTGGTTGAATTACAACGAGCAATCCAATATGCAATTGTAGCCATCACTACTAAACAATATTTGCACAATATTTTCAATAAATGGAAAACGTAATTTATGTTTCTGCGGCGTCAAAGCCTTTCAACACTGTTTTTGTCATTATGTAATTGAAACAGGTATGCACACTAAACTTGGCAATTATGATTACTCATCGATTACTCATTCAAGCTGTCATGAAACCTCAAAAAACCTTCGAGTTTGCAATACAAACGATAAACTGTAACCTTTATTATCACCTTGTTGAGAATATCAAAAGCGTTACTATGAACTTATAGAGTTATTAAATGTAACGTGAATTTATTTTTAAATAAATAAAGCATAATGCCCTATTTTGTCTAATAAATTACATAGTTTTGTTTCTATTTATTTATTTTTATTTATATATAATTATATACTTGCTTTTAATTCATGAAATTGGGGGGAATTTTTATAAACCTTGGTGTTTCTAGGTACGCAATTGCTTGCCAGATATCATTTTACTATGTCCAATACTACCAACTAAAATGAATGTTACTAAGGTAACCAGAGCATCAGAAATTTAAAATCACTTGTGCAATCTAGCCAACTGGGAACTGCAAGATTATTTTTTGCTTTTATCATTCCACAGCTGGGTAGACTCTCGGAGATTTTGATCATACGATTTCAAAATATTTTTTGTCTATGGTGAATAATAACCCATGATATAAAAATAGCAACAAAAACAGAATGTATGATCTTCTGTATCCAGTTTCAACCCGTTTCATGCTTACACTCAAAAGACATTTAAACCGAAACCTATAAATGTTTGCATCGAATACTGAAATTCTTGAATCGAATACTGAAAGGGGATTGAAACTGACGTAGATGGGAAAAATTGAACAGGTGAAGATCATACCTTGTATTTTTGTATGATGTAGTGTTATAATGCGACTCAGAGTCGAATGGTAAAAGAGAAAAAGGAAATGTTAGTTTACTTACACGCGAAACATTTACCGTTGATGCTGAATGGATGTCTGGTGTATAACATTCCTCAATATCATCACATTCACTACCAGCGATTGCTTCGATTGAGTCGTTGTCTGAACATGCTTCAAAGTGGGAATATTCAAACAAGGTATTTCCTGATAGCGCATCGTAAAATGTAGAGCCACTAGTATCGTGCGTTTCAATTTGAGGAGAACTCAGCCATTCGGACGATGAGAGTAAGGTTTGCGAAAGTCGCTTAGTATTTTCGATGTCTTGCGCTAAATCATTTCTACTTTGCTTATTACCCATTGTATTTATGGGAATTCACTCCACATTCAACAAACAGAGAAACGAAAACACCAAAATTGTATAACGCGCAGCTGGTACAACTGTCAATGCGTGGTCGGTACGGACGGTATCTGTAGGATTAGTGATATTGAGGTTACCTGTCTTTATTTCGCTTTGTAGAAGGATTGCGTGTGTAGATTTCGCGTTCTATTTCGATATCTGTCTCGTTCCGATTCCGTTAAATACCCTTTCTCTGTGGCATATACGCAAATGTACGCAAAATACGTACGTAAATGCGGTCGTAAGAGTAAACGTTGGTTGTTGACTATTCAGTCGGGCGCCATCTATGGCATAATTGGCTAACTAGAAATATCTGCCTGAATAAATACGTTTCATTTATTTGGATATTCTTTAGATATTTTAGTAACAGATTTTTTATTTTATTGCACTCTTGAGAGGATCTTTTAAGTTGGTCTAACCTCGAATTGTGAAAATGCGTGTACGATATGTACATGTTTTCATCTTCTCTGATGAAGGCTCAAATAAAGGCCGAAAGCTAAGAAATATCAAGGTTTTTTTTTGTATCTTAAGATCCATTAGTAGTTGTACGACTGATACTTCTTTTCAATTTCTTTAGACATAATGATTACAATTTTGGTCTTAGGCAATGAAAACGTTAAAGAAATTACTTATATTTCAGGCTGAAACGAATTTGCGATGTAGGTGAATCATATCTTCCTGTTTTGATTTCTATTGTGGTAAAAGTTTCTACACATGCCTGCCTGAATTTCAGAGGACGAAATTAACCACTTCCTTTTTAATTCTATGTTATAATTTAAAGCAACTTTGTGTTACATTCCCTATACTGAATATTAACAGTTCCTGAGATATGTCACTTTTAACAAAAAAAGTGACAGTTACATTACTCTTTTAAATGACATATAACAATAAGTACTGCAAATAAAGGAAATTTATTTGACCATTTTGGTTAAAGCGATGGCAAACCTTTATTGGAAAGTTTGTTGAATTTTTTAAATATTTTATAGGGTGTACAAAATATTTATTTAAATACGACGATAAAAAAATTAGCAAAAGTAATTTTTTTTAAATGAAAACCTTATTATTTCTACACATTTTTGAATTCTTCTAAACAAATGATATTAACTCTCTGTTGAATATCCTATACCTAAAATGCTTTGTTATTGGGATAAATCAGTTTAAAGAAAATGTATCCGTATAAGTAGTTATTAATAATTCCAAATCTATACTGCTTTGAAACGGCCAACTCAGTGTTAGTCTATTTGACAGTTAGACTCACTCTGTATACGTGTATCATTATTGTTATTAAAATAAGTTAGTTTTTGGTGTAAAATGTCGCGATTAGGATACTCTAATGAAGATTTCATAAATTTACTAATCATTTGTGGAGAATGTAACAGAACAATTGAAAGAACGTGTCGTGTATATTCTGAAAGATCGTCCAAAACCAACCAAACGCATATTGCGTAGGTTTCTAAGAAATTGCAAGGAATATGGTTCTTTTTTGCCATTACTTGATGACGAGGATACAGAAATTTTGGTCTTATGCATACGTCATATCGCAATAATTCACTTAAATATGCCGAAATTGCTCTTAGACTTTCAACCCAAACAATACACATAATTTTAGTAAAACACAAATGGAAACCATTCAAATATCATCAAGTACAAAATTTGAAGGATGAAGATTTATGTACTCGAGTTGAATTTTGCGATTGATTTTTATTAAAAACGCAAGAGAATGATAATTTTACTAAGGATGTGATACGGACTGATGAGGTGAAATTTTGTAGAAATGGCCTTTATAACAAGCATAATAGTCGTTTTTGGGCTTCAGAAAATCCGAGAGTTGTTCGAGAACGCAATTTCCACGATTCTTGTAGTTTTAATGTATTTTGTGCCATAAAAAACGGAAAAATGTTGTGTATTTTTTATGATCAAAACTTAAATTCGGAGGCGTATGTAGACATATTGAGAAATGTTGTGGGAGAAGCACTATATCTTACAGAAGAAGAGATTTACAGTGCGTTTTATCAAATGAATGGTGCTTCTCCCCATAGGACAATAGCCGTTTCATCTATATTAGATGACATGTTTGAAGATAGGTGGATCGCTAATAATGGTCCATACAAGTACCCACCTCGTTCCTCTGATTTAACACCTTTGGATTTCTATGGTTGGGTTGGATTTCTATACATTAAAAATAAGGTATATGCAGATCGTGTTACAACCAAGCATGATATGTAGTGTAGGCTCCACGCTGCTTTTAATAATATTAATGGCAATTCCATCACTTTGTCAACAAACAGGCGCCTTCTCAAAAGAATTACTTTGTGTTTGGGGAAAAATGGTGGCGTTTTTGAACACTTGTTTTAATTAAAAAAGGAAACGATTATACACTTTATTGGGTCGTATTTTGATACGTTTTCTTTTTCAGTTTAGCGTTACAAGTAACAAGATTTGATCAGTTGAATTTCTATTTGTATTTATTTGTTATAATTAAAATATGTTTTATTCTTTTAAGTCGTTTGAAATTTAGAATTATTAATTAAAATTGCTTATTTTGATACATTTTCTTTAAACTGATTTATCTGAATAACAAAGCATTTTAGGTATAGGATATTCTACAGAAAGTTAATATCATTTGTTTAGAAGAATTCAAAAATGTACAGAAATAATGTTTTCATTTTAAAAAAATTACTTTTGCTATTTTTTTATCGTCGTATTTAAAGAAATATTTTGAACACCCTGTAAAATATTTAAAAAAATTCAACAAACTTTCCAATAAAGGTTTGCCATCTTTCTAACGTCGTCAAATACATTTTCTTTATTTGCTGTACTTTTTTTACACACATTTAATTTTACACGTCATTTAAAAGAGCAATGTAACTGTCACTTTTTTGTTAGAACTGACATATCTCAGGAACTGTTAATATTCAGTACAGGGAATGTAACACCAAGTTGCTTTAAATGTTAACATAAAATTCAAAAATCGTTAAAATACTGGGTGTTCCATTAGAAATAAGCAAGTTGAGTACCATTTCCGGTATTACCGGAAGTGATTAAAAGTTGAAAATATTTGTGTTAAGACTGCCGTACCCAAAAACCAATAATCCCAAACTTTCAATGTTCTAATTTACCTGATTCTTACCTGATTATTTATTCGAATTAACCATATAAGCTGTTTTAAAATGAAGTATCATCGTATTTAAATATTTTATGACTGACTTTTAATATTATAAAACGTATCAATGCTGTTGTAATATTAATGTGAGCTTACGAGCGAATTAGATTGCAAAATTGCCTACTGTCAGTTTTAAAAAATGAAACAAAAAAGTTCGGTTGAATTATTATTTAATAAAATACGAATACAAACAAAAATCACCATCTAATTGGAAAAAAAATTCAACTTGAGCACGTTTCGGTGGTGCTTTTTATAACTCACGTTTTTAATGCGGGGTGGGGTACCTTCGTCCATTTTTTTCTGTGAGGGCACAGAAAAGCATCGAGGGGCCGATGTCTGGGGATCTAGCCGACCAACGACTATATAACATATATGCGCATCCAATTTTCCCCAAATAAAGAATTTGAATAGTCATGCAGTCTTCTTGCTGGAATTATTCTCCTATAATTATTTAGTGGCATATCATCCATGAAAGATTCAATATATTGACGGAGAATATTGATGTAGGCTCCGGCCGTTACATTTTCCTGGTAGAAATGTGGTCCTAAAATTCTCCCATTTATAAATCCTACCCAGACGTTTACATTTGGATTTTCTGCCGCTCAGTGGTTATGATTCTAGCGATTAAAAATGCCGTCACTGATAGCCCAAGCTTCATCTGCCCAAATTACTTTTAGCGGAAAATCGCTCGTTCCCTCACACTTTTCCAAAAGCCAATTGCAAAATTCTGCCCTTCTTCTAAGATCGCCACCACTGAACGCATTCACAATCCTGAGTTTATAAATTTGTATTTCTTAAGAATTTTAGTGTTAGTTTTAGGAATTCCCAAAAGATATGGAATTTCCCTCCTAGAGATTTTTGGGTTAGCATTTACTACCGTCAACACGTTTATTTCAGATTCTTCTATATTTTCTTTCAAATAACTTTTACTCTGGTTCACAATGCGCCATGTTTTCCACTTTTCATGGATATTTCGATAACGGTTAGAGATATCGACATGCGGTTTTCGCCAATGTATTCAGCTTCAAGAAATAGCTTCACCTATATCAGATTTGAGCTATCAGGCGACTTCCCATTTAAAAAAAAACATCGAAAATGGGACACCTGCACATGGACTCCCGTCGTAGGGTCTTTAATAATTTCAGATCCCAAACGGCAAACATGGAAACGCGTTGCCCGCCGTCCTGGTCATTATGAATACTGTATTGTCCGGCGGTGTCGAATGAGCGCGGCGTGGGTGTAGGCGAGAGGTCAACATGTCAATTTGACCGCCCGCACCCCGTGGAAAAATATTGATTCGAAATGGACGCCACACGTCACGACGCACATAAGTATCTCCTAGGGGCCGAGGCGGGGAGACGTCGGACTCCATATCGATTCCGGTTCCACGCCGTTGCGTGTCCAGACTACTTTCGAAACACGCAAACCGATCAAAGTACCCAATATTATGTCATACATCCGAACTCTATCATCCAATTAGGTGAAACCGGAGGCCATTCCGGTTGTAATGGAAAAACTGGCCGAACTTCGCGATGATGCCCCAAGTTTGGCCCCTCATCGCCCCTCCCCCCCGTATCCGCAAATCGACCGGAAACTTTCCCGTGGCACTAAAACCGATCGACACCACGAAAATTGCATTTACAAATCAAGGAGGCATAGAGCGACGGTCGAGACGTTCCCAACTTCGGATGTGTACTCGAGAACCCTCGGGGAAGTTAGTTGAACACACAATCTTTCACCTACTCCATTCACTTTATCGCCTAAGGGTGCAAACTAATTCGCTAAGTATTCGTTTGACATTTAGTTTATTGAGCTCCGAAGCAGTATTGTAATCTTTGTTGTTTATCCATTATTTTGTGATTGAATATTGTGTATTTCTATTTGTGGTGATTTAGATAGGATTCAGAAAGGAACTATAAAAAAGATAAGTGTGCAATGTATGAATTTTTTATTTTAATGGATTTATTACATATTAGTAACTATATTAAAATATTATAAAGGCTAGTGAAACCTCTTTTTTCTTCAAAGTTTCTGTTATGCGATTTTCCCTCTCGATTAATCAAAGTGGTGTTTTTGACACAAACATTCGGGCAAAGTTTTTCAAGAGTGCATCCCTGGAGTTGATGCGACCATTATAACAAAAAAGCGACCCATGCCAAAGGGAGGAATCTGTGAAATATCAGTCAGCAAATGGAGCTGATCAAATATTCTCTTTGCGTCAGGTGATAGGCAATTAGTTCGGAAAATCATTTGTTATTTCTGAACCTAAAAAAAGCGAACGATAGCGTCCCTTAGGTGAAGTAAGGTGAGCGGTAAGCTATGCCCCATATATTCTGGAATAAAAATTTGAAGAACACGGTTTAATATTTTATTTCTCTCTGGAAAAATATTCTGGCTTGAAAAGGAATGAACCTGAAAGTTTAATCAGCTCGTTATTATTGACTTTAGCAATTTCAGTGACTTCATCAGAACGTTCGCTAACTGAAATTAACATCACAAGTGTCCATAAAAAACCTTGATGGTCGTCGAGCCAAAACTTTATAGAGGAGATATCTAGATTCATTAACATTGCTGGATCCACGTACTGGTTCCATTAGCAAGTGCTTAAATTAAATCTAATAACTATAAAACGGTTAGCTGTAACGGCGTGGCAATAAAACCCACCTCGGTCGATGGTAATAATTCGCATAATGAGAACATTATGCGAAAGAGGAAGCTCCCTTCGCTCATTCAGCGAAACTATAAGCCGGGCCCGAACGGTAGGAAAGGAGAATTAATTAGAATATCTAAATAAAACAAACGGGTACACAAAACTTGTGTTAAATTTAATTAAATCTTCGCCTCGTTTGCCTTTACCTGACTGCAACCGGAAGTGCATCCGTGACGATGCCTCTCTCTTCCATGGCAAAGCAGTGCGCTGTTTTCAGGTGACCTTTGTTTTCCGAAAGTTACTAAATAAATTAGTTTTCGTTACCGGGTACTCATTATGCAGGGGCTGTCTGAATCGTTCTGTTTATTCAGTTGCGTTTTTTGTCGTTGTCCTATCGGAACAACGAATGCTCGAGTTCATTTTATTTAAATTCGCAAACTTACGGTGGCCATCGGCAAAGCTACTCAAGTAGTTACCACAATGCTTTATTGCTCGAAAACATCAGTGAGCCACCGAATTGCGTAGTTAAACTCATGGTCAAACGTTGACATTTGTGGTGACCTAATAGGTGCTTTGCAGGCAACTGGCCCTGAACAACTCTCTAGGGAGTTCCTCCGAACTCGCCCACAAAACCGGGTACCTACTTAGAATGCGGGATTGTCATAATTTTCCCTTAGTCAGTGAACGGAAATTTTCGATAGAAATCGAAAAACTACCAATCCCCATAAAATTATGTGCGGGGTCAGAAAGCTTTCAGTTCAGACAATTAGTGTACCACCGAAGATATGAAAACAAAATTTTGTGAGACGTTACAGCAGCATCAAAACCTTAGTATAACTGTCGCGAGGAAATGGCTAATAAAATATGGGAAGTCATAAAAGTTGTTCAAATTAACACACAGTGCAACTGTTGTTCTTCTCTGTTTTATGTATATTTCATAATAATTTTTTGCTATAGGATATATCCGAAGTGAAATAGCATTTTCTTGTGGCATTTTTTTCAAGATGAGTTTCACGATTCTTATAATAAATATACCTGACATTGCACGATATTAACACTTCCAGAATATAATTTAAACATTCTGAAGCATCGCCATCTAAGCGACCCATGGTTAGAGTAACAATTAGTTAACCACCTTTCATGCAACTGGCCCTACTGATTAGGAAACATTCAAGCCTTTTCCTGGTTTGAGTATTACACAAAGTCTAGAGCACTAAGTTACGTAAAGCATTGTTAAGTTCGTGATCAAGTTAACAATGAGCTTAGCAAATCAGGTTGGAGCATTTTGAGTTATCAGATTTAAATTCTCCAATCAGATTGTTTAACAAAGTTGTTAACTTGGCGACGTACTTAACAACGCTTTATGCAACCGCATCTATGCCTAAGGCTCAGTATTAAATATTTTGTTATCTTATTGAACAAAAGATTGCTGAATTGATCATTGACACATAGTGAAATTAGATCAAATTGTTTATCAATGCTTTGTTTTAACTGTTATTAAGCGAGACATTTATTTAATTAAATAAATGATTCTTAACTAAACGTTATTTATTATCTATAAATAGAAACAGCTCTGAACTAGTGATAATATAAGTTTCTATAAATTCATTTACTCAAATATTATTTCTTGCCGTAAACATAAGATATTGTGCAAACTTAAAGTTTCGTTTTAGTGCCGCTATAACTAGGATTGTGACTAATATGCCCAAAAGCAATAAGAATGTGCTCCAAAATTCTACATTATTCTCAAATATCTTGTTTATCTTGTTTATTCAACATTTTATTACGAAAAATTGATGTGTTTCCTTAGAAAATTTTCCGAGAAAAAAATTATTGAAGTTAAATAATTTATTGAAAACTGCATAAATCAAATTAAAAGCAAATGAAATGATTTTTTCCCTCCGCTTTCAGCAAGAAAATGTTCTAGTCGGAAAACAAACTCTCTTTGCACATTTCCCACCATTTCTGGCGTAATTAAACGGATTTCCTTTATTATTCTTGCTTTCAGGTCAACAATTGTGTGTGGTCTATTCACATTACCTTACTTTTCAAATATCCCGATAAAAAGTAGTCCAGAGGTGTTAGATCTGGGGATCTAGCTGGCCACTCCCTAGTCTCTCTCCGTTCAATCCAGCGATTTGGGGACACGTTATCCAACTATGTCCTAACTGCAAGGGTATAACGCGAAGATGCTCCATCTTGCTGAAACTAAATCCCTGGATCAGGTAGATCAAGTTGCGTTTCATTTGGGAACATAACAGCAAAGGATGGTACTAGCGCAAATCCTAAGAAATCCAAATAGCGTTCACCATTTAAATTTTGTTCCAAGAAGGCCCTATAATGCGGTTACCCACAATTCCAACCCACATCAATCTTATGTGGATGCTGGGGAAGGTCATTGGATGATCTTCTATTATGCAATGCGGATTCTCCGTCGCCCAGAAACAATAGTTATGTAAGATGCCATTTAAAAAAGTACTCGATGGCGTCACATGCGTTGCGCGGTATTAATTTAAACTGCGTAAAAGTTTTATAACCTATTCCAAAAAGTGCGTGCTTTTAAAATAAAGTTGTCCTGTTCCAGTGTTTTTAAAATTTTCTTTCATAACGGTATTACTGATTTTATTCACATTAGCTGGGAGAGACGGTATATGGAACCATCACATGTTACCAATTTTCAAACGGTGCTATAACCTTTTATAACCTTACATTGCTATAACCTTTCTAATTGACAGTTATCTAAGAACTGCACGCGCGACCGCAGCAAAAGTTTCATACTTTGTGCAACTTATGTAGAGGAGCAGTTTTTTTAATGTATCTCATGGCAAAAGTAACCGTGTGTATTATTACTACATAGGCAAAAAACTGCAAAAGCTTCTGCCAAAAAAAAATCTAGCTACTAAATAGTAAGGCCTTTTACAAAAAAAAGAGTAAAAGAGTTATGTTGAGTCCTGATAATTTTCAATTTTAATGTGTAAGTTACAGTTTTTATTTGCAAAATATCGACGACACCTTTTTCTGTACTGTACGAATTGGCCGCGGAAAAAAGACCAATCCATAGCATTTTGTCTACTACATCTTGTAAAAATGACCTCTAAACTAAATCTACAACTATTACTTTATATTCTATGTACCAATTTTTCACGTAAAATATCAGCCGCTTGTGATCATTTCATCTCTTGTTTTGTTTCCAAATCTCACGATGTATTAAAAACTAAAAAAAATTAAAAAGTAAGTAATAAAAACTTATTTGCAAGTTTTCGTCATAAAAACACTTATATTTGACGATTATGCTAAGATATATAGGTGTCTACCGTAAACCGTCCATTAAAAATATGTGGGGAACGGATAAAGCTGGAAGTCTGAACATTTGGATTTGAATATCGTAGGAAAGAAACTAAAGGATGAAAATATTTTGAATAAGCTACCGAAATAAGAAAACTTTAAATGACAAAAAGTGTTTTTTTTTAATAACACCTAAATATTTTTATCTTATCGAATGTAGAATTAAAATCCTCGTTAAAAGGTATTCTAAAATGGTTTAAAGGTATTCTAAATCGGTTTCCCTATACCTACAATGTATCCTTGTTCGATTACTTAAGGTTTTTCGAGCTCTTGCTGCAAAAGCGCCCCTTTGACAATGCATTCATTTGTTGTAAATTGGGTTGCCTACAAATTAGTTGTCAGACTTCACGTTTATGTAACTTCTGTTGGTTCATTTCATATTTAAGGTGACAAATTAATGCAGTTATCATTTGGAAATCGACTTATCAAGATATTTCTCATGTTTAGTCCTTGACAAGGTTGACAAGTCCTTACTGTGTTCTAAGTGGCACCTAATAATCACTCCAATGTTGATATTATGAATTTATTTATTATTCATGGTCAATGTCAACAAATAACTTGGCATTGAACAACTTTCGTAATACGTTTGCCAGGCAAAAACTTAATCGTTTTCGAGATATTGAATTTTTTCGCAAAAGCTACGCAAACACAACATTTTTCAAAAAGGCGTTTGGATTAGCATGAAAATAAGCTAAAACCATAGTGACGGTGTGCTCGTCATTCGTAACTGGTTTAGTTCTTCGTACTGCTCCAGTTGCTTTCCCATGACCTATAAAATTCAATTGTAACCTTCTGAATTTTGCTCTATGTATTAAGCTGCGGTTAATTCGGATATTTTTCGTTAAATGTCCTACAGAACGTGCAGGACATTTAAGGAAAAATATAACTGACTATTTGTTTGCATTGACCATTAATAATAAATTGGAGTAATTATTAGTTGTCATTTTAGAACACAGTAAGGACTTAACTAAGATGTGAAATATCTCGATAACTCGATTCCTAAATGATACCTGCACTAATTTTTTACTCTAAATATGAAATCAACCAAAAGTTACATAAACGTCAAAATTGATAATTAACTGGTAGGCAACCCAATTCACATCAAATGAATGTATTGTCAAAGGATCACTTTAGCAACACAAAAACCCTAAAAACCTTAAACAATCGGAAAGACTACATTTTAGGTATAGGGAAACCTAATACTGTTTAACCAGAATTTTAATTTTACATTCGATAAGATAAAAAGATTTAGTAGGTGCCATTTAAAAAAAATCACTTTTTGTAGTTTAAAGTTTCCTTGTTTCAAAATTCAATTTTGTAAAGAATATACGTCAGAATAACCCGCCTGGTATATTTATGAAAAGTTCGATGCCTCAACTAGTAGTTAATGAAGTATGAACATTATCGTATAAGTCTAATTATGAAAATTCGATTTTTCTAAATGTTGCTGCGGTTGCATAATTTTTGCGAAGAAAATCAATGTTTCTCTATCGAAAACGATTAAGTTTAGGCCTGGCAAACGTATTACGAAAGTTGTTGAAAATTGAATCTAGATTAAGAAAGACAAATTGGGGTCATTCTATTTAAATTAACAAAACTGTCAACTTCCGCTATAACCGGAACCGCCAGCTTATTCAAAATATTTTTATCTTTTAGTTCCCTTTCTACCATATTCAAATCCAAATTTTCTAGACTTCTAGCTTTATCCATTCCCCATATATTTATAATGGACGGTCTACGGTAGACATCTGATATAATTGAATAATCAACTGGTGTGGCTCACTCACACGACTTACCCCCGACCTGCTCTAAGCGGTGCGACTTTGCGCAAATATATGTTAATACAATTGATAAAAAATTCCACCCAAGACCAAGAAATTCGAAAATATGGAAGAAACCGTAAAATCGACAAATTCAACAAAATGAAAATTTAACAAAATCTGCCAAATCGAGATATAGCAAAATGGAACTGGGTTTTCAACAAATTTGGAACTGGGTAAAATCAACAAATTTAAGAAAATGAAAAAAAAATGGACAAATTTTGTAAAGGTGGAAAATTTCAGAAGATGTTTACAAATTTCACAAAATGTTTTCTTGAATTTGTGCAAATTCAAGGAACGCAGCAAAAAACGCGAAAAAAACAATAAATTCGACTAAACTGAAAAAAGAAGTAAAATCAACAAATTCAGCAAAATTAAAAGCCTTAAAACTCGGAAAATGCATAAAGCTTATAAAATTGAAAACACTCTAAAATTGACAAGTTCAACAAAATGGGAAAAACATAAAAATAACCAAATTCTGTAAAATGATAATTTCAATTTATAGAATTTAATAAACTCAATACATTTGAAAACCAAAGAAACTCGATAATATGAAATAAACAGTAAAATTGACAAATTCAACAAAATTAAAATGAAAAATTGAGAAAATCTGCAAAATCGAGAAAAATAGAAAAATGACAAACATTCGACAACTTCAATAAAATGCGCAAACCTGCAAATTTCACAATTGCCAAATGTAAAATCGACAAATTCAAGAAAATGGAAAAAATTGATAAATTCTGCAAAATCAAGAAAAACAAATTGAACAAAACCAATAAAAAAAGGTAAAATAAACATTCAACAAAATGGAAAAAACAAAAAATTGGTAAACTAGCAAAAACAACAGAATTTATAAAATCGAGAAAAACAGCAAAATGTGGTGGACATCAACAAAATACAAAAAAAAACAAATTTGATCAAACTTAAAACAAAAGTGATAAAATTGAAAAAAAAACGTAAAATTGAGAAAAATGAAAATTTAACAAAATCTACCAAATCGAGAAAAATAGCAAAATGGGACA
>JAWQRJ010001202.1:0-16637 GCA_033557515.1 Diorygopyx duplodentatus
TATTGTATCAGTTCTATTTTCTTCTAGAAGTATTTTCATATATTCTCCTAGACGCTATGCAACTTCAGTTTTATAAATAGAACACCTTGTTTAATTCCTTGTCGAATGTATGGTCGATTTCATTAACCATACATTTAGCTAAAGTCGCACCATTTGGGAAGTATTGAATATTTTTTACAAAAAGGTCAAGGGGATTAGGTGAGAAAAAGTCGTGTGAGTATTTCACACGAGATATTTGATCTTTAAATGTCCAATAACTCTTAAAGGTTGCGACTTTGGCCAATGTATGTTTAATAAAATAGACTATAAATTCCATAAGGAACGCAACAATATAATAAGATACAGGATGTTCCATTTAAAAAACTCTGCACTAGAGAGCCCGCGGTAGGGATAAACCGGCCCGCGGGCTACATCCGGCCCGCTCCGAAAATGCATAAATATAGAAAATAAAAAAAAAAATTATTATATAATTTATAGCCCATAAAATGAACCAATTAAAAAGAAAACATTTCAAATTCAATCGGTCGGCATTAAAGTTTTTTCCTGCATTAACTTTGTTATCATAACAATAAAAATGTTTATTCCAAATTGTAGTTCTTATAAGTTCCAAATTGTAGTTCTTATACCTATCTATAAACGATTCCTATTTACGTCATTAAATATTGTATTCACCTTTTATAATAATACTATTTATACATATTTATACTATTTATAATAATATAATACATTATTAATTAATAATAATTCAAGTAATATAACATTTTTTATTAAGTATCTAAAAGCGTACGGGAATAATGCCATTCTAGTGCTCAAACAGAGAAAAGCAATTAATATTTTAATTACTTTGTAAAGTATGGTTATTTTGTACCTAAAGGAGTATTTTAAATTCTCCTCATTTATTTTAATTACTTAGAAGGTGTCAATCTGTATTAGCGTCTGTGGGTATCTGAGTTTTCTTATTTATACAGATACGTATTCTGGAGCCATAGGCCTTTATTAAGCCCTAAAACAATGGAGCTTGACTGGCTCCATTGTTTTGCAAATTTTATTTTACGTTGCAGTGCAATATGCTTCGCGTTAAAATCGCAAATGCAAACGTTTGCTTGTCAATCAAAAACTATTGAAAGCTGGATGCATTCTTAAGTCAGTACTGTTTACTGGTTAAAATACAAAATTATGTACGTAACAAACTACTTTTGATTGAGAATGGCTTCATAAAGTTTTTAGATACATTTATGATAAACATATCTACGTGTTTTTAGATAATGAGATAGTAAGAGATAACTAGATCAATCTCTCGTTTGCGCACGTCATAAGATAAAACACGTCGATACGTTTATAAAGCAACCAGTAAAAGTTGCATTTAAATAACAAATAGTTGTAAAATGTAAAACAAATATAAATTGTAAACGTTAAAAGTGAATTGAACAACAAACATGTATTTCAAAAATAATAAACTATATTTAAAGCCCGAAAACTGTCTTTAAAAACTTTCTTAAACCTGAAACGGTCAAATTTTAGACAATTTTTTTTTTAATGGTTTAATATAATACCAACTTTTTCGCGAAGGAAAAAAATATATTTTGCATTTTTATCAGAGAGTCTATATTTTCTGAATCAGAATCTACCAATTGTGGAAGCGTGGAACCATCAAGGTCAAGATTTTTCAGGCAGACCTTGAGTGTTTACAGAGGGGGTTCTAAAATCAGCAAATATCTTCTGCTAAGCTGTTCCATGTTTATCCTCTAATATCTTGATTTTGGTATTGTTTTACAGATTTCGAGATTGTTTCATAATTTAATAAATCCTTGTCACTACTTTAATACTTTTTAAGCCGGAAATGTAATTACTTATAAGGCATTAAATAACATAACAGCTCTTTTATCGTAGCAAAAAGTCTTATCAAAACATAAGGTGCGAGCTCATGTAAATGGAGTCAGGTTCTGTGATAATTCATTTTTGAAAAATATTTCTCTTTCCAAGCTAAAATTATTTTTCGATATGGACACTATGTTGATAGTGTCTGTATTTATTCTGGGTGCTATTAAATATTGAGTATATTATGAACATTTCGTGGCATAACATAAGAATAAAAACCATGGTGTTTTTTAGGACAACATTCAGAATCAGCGCAAACGTCAAATTCCTGAAAAAAGTCAAATAACTCCGAAAGGTAATTGATTAATTCAAAGGATCACAGAATAAAATTAATTGACATACTAAAAATTGGGGCTCCCAGTTATACTTTTCAGGTGAAAATGTGTAATCAACAATGTGGTTCCTAAATTAGACAAATAGTTTGAAAAAAATTAAGCTTACATTAGCCCAGCAAGAATGTTCAGTAACGACGTCTTTCCCGCGCCGCTTGGTCCTAATATCCCAATTAATTTTCCAGACGAGAACTTCCCACTGACAGATCTAATAATTTCTAGATGCCCTAGAAATATGAACGAATTAAACGCTTAATTAATAGAGTTTAGGACAATTAATGTCAAACAGGGTTAATTGTAGCAACGAAATCAAATGTTTCAGCAAAACATCTCTAATCAAACAAAGACTGATAGAAAACTTTAAATCTTTTACGACTGTAGAACTGATACAACACTAAAAACTTTGTTAGTACAAATGCTGAAATAATGGAATTAAAAACAGTATCCTACTTTACCTACACACCTATTTTGTACGAAAGCTCTTTGAATTCGATATCGATGGGAGCTCTTCTTACAACTCTAGTAAGTTGTTTACCCCGTGTACCCTTTATGTCGGTGGCAGCGCACATTATTGAAGTTTCTAGGTCACTGTCACACTGCTGGCCAAAGTAATGAAATTAACAGCTGATAGACAACATGCACAATATTGGAGATAACACCTACATATATCTTTTTTGCAATACGTTCTGCGTCGCGTGCACAGTATATGTTAATGTTATTATTAATTATTCGTTCGCAGGCGTCCTGTGGAGCCCTGTGACGTACTGAAGGTTTGTTTTTAGCTTTTAACGGGGGCATGCGCCGTGCAAATTGAAACGTAGCACCGGAGTACCGGCGTTAAGGTACTAAATTTAGCGAAATGTAAACAAACATAGTTTAGACATAAAATTTCTCAATAATACCAGAAATTATGTACCTATGTAGAAACGCAGCTGAGTTAAAATCGAGCTTTTGTTTTTAAAAGCAATTTTCAGAACAATTTGAGAACGACGTACGCGGCACATATTCGGAACAAACTAATGCATAACGATCACTTCGCGCGTTTTTGTACATATTCTTTGCTGTGTCAGTCTTAGAATTCTATATATATCATTCATAAGAATGTTCCTTTCGTCATTTGCGATACAACTCATAATATTGATACTCATAATTACATCAATTATCCAAATATCAATTATCGGAATTTTCCGTTATCGTTTCTATTAAATATACATTTTCCATTAATAATTCGAACGGGAAGGAGTTTTTATCTTCAAACTGAACTTGTACAATGTAGTGTAGAGGGCTACATTGTTTTAAATTCAATATATTTGTATTTTCTATACATGGTTTTGTTTATTGAACACCTGATACCGTTTTTATATATTTCAAATATTATTTCTCGTTTTGAAAACCAGTTTATTTATTTTAACGTGTACTCATTTTGACCTTGTAAAAATGTATTTAGTCGTCCATTTTAAACTGTTAACATCAAATCATTTTAATGTGTTTTTATTTATGTAATTATTTATTTAAGTTAATTATTAACAATTTATTTATAAATTTAATTTATCTATCGAGAATAACACGTCAATAAAATAATACATTTTAATTCCGGTTTATACAATTCTTCCCGTTTGTAGATAAAGACATGATGATCGCTTAATCGAATCCGGTGTCTTTACATATAAAAATAAAGCAAGTAAAAGAAGTTTGAAATATATTTATTTTCCAAATTATGTTAAATGTTCTTTTATTTATCAACACCGTGTAACATTTAATTTATCTTATCAGACAAATGGACATAGTAACGCCAGCATAGCAGTTCGCAATGCAGTACAAACTTCAACTGCGTTTATCAACACAGATGGTGCATGTAGCGAAATGTTATCTTCTTTTCTTTAAAAATTGGCGATACATGATGAATCTTGAGTAATGGGTAATAGAGTAACAGTTGAGTCCTCGCACCAAAACATTGCGATTTAACCAAATTTATCTTACCACCGATACGAAAATTAGTGAGTGAGAAGTTTTTTAGATGAGGAATTATAATCTGCTTTTTTTAAACTTTACAATTTAACTTTAAAATGTCACGCCTTTTTCCTGCGTGTCTTTATCTATCTTTAACCTTGTAAATGTCGCCACATGTCAACTATTTCGGAGACATTTCACATTTAAGTACATTTATTACCAAAGAGAAAAAAATGCAATAATACAATTTTTTCAAAGCTTTTATTAATTATATTACCTTACAAATTATAAAAGTGTAAAAAACTGGTATAAAAATATATACATCTAATAATACACGTATGTACAATCCAGTCGCGAATTACTGATCTAAATTGAACAACTTAACTAAAGGCTTCAACTTCATCCCAACCAGCGTATACCGTTGCGACAATCTGAACCTTAAGGAAACGTAACTGGCCAACTTAAATGCAATTAAGAATACCATCAAAATGAACGTCGGAAAATATTGGGTCCTGTTCTCCATTCCCATTTTCTTGAGCAGGAATTTTGGGTCGCCGAAGTAACAGAAGATGTCTTCGCACACGAATGTTTTTCTATTGTTCAACATTGAGGTGGTGAGCGCAACCCATCCTTCGTAAGGAAAACTGAAGCCGACCAGTGTTTTGCTTAAATCCGACGATTGGTCGGCGTGCCCAATATTGTAGACTGCGACCAATACCAGCGGTACAGAAATTGCAGAACCCAACGTTGCGCCGTGCTGAAATAAAATATTTAGGGAAAAACATTTTAGGGAGTGAAATAGTGTAGTGAAATATATAGAAGAAATCACAATCATTTTGAATAAAACCAAACGAAAAGTGCATGTCCTGAGGAGGGATAAAAAACACAAATTTGAAGCTGAAAAGTTCAAATGAATGTGTGTCCTAAAACGCTTCCTAAAGGAGCTACGACATTCCAAAGTTAATATTAAAAAGTTATAACTAGATCATACTTTTTTGAAAATACGGCTCCCCACTGGAGATTTTAAAGGAAATCGTCAATAGCTCCACTGTTACATTACTTGTATAAACATAGAATCTTAAACGTGTTTTTTTAAACGATGTATATTTAGATACTTACTATGGGATTTAAGATTGAGCCAATCGCATATCCAAACGCGTCTGCAGCTAGCGACATAATAACGTTTATTAAGAGAAACCAGAAAAATCTCTCGAACTCCATGGGCTGTCCAGTCAGTGGATATACTATTATTAAATAGGAGAGGGACGTTAATATCTGAAACAGCATTTTTATCGAACGTCGAATAATTAACTCTCCTCTTATAATGAACGTACCATTACAGGTAATACTGATATGGATAGTGCAGCAAAATAAGCCTTCAAACTGTACCACCTATTGAAATATTCTCTCTGCAGCAATTTCACCTCCTCCGGAACTAAAATTGGAACGAAATTTAACAAGTAACCTTAAATGCTTCAGAAGAAATTATTACAAATTAAAATTGGACTCAGCATGTGAGTATACATCAAGTACACTATTGTTCCGAAGTACAGTTTGACGTTGGCGTACGACTTCGTTCCCGAATTGCCAACGTCGTAAAACAATATTCCCAAAAAGAGGCCGCACATCAAGTGGTGCAACATTTCCAAGAACAGCATAACTTTGTTCCTTCTCAACTGGATGAACCGTCGATAGAGTAAAATTCGGAATTGTCCGAAAGAGTTCACTGGAAACTCGTTGTACGCAGGCGTATTGCCGTCGTGATCGTTGTTGTTAAGTTGGCTTAGGGACGTCGGTAATTTGTCTGTTGTCATGATTGTCTTACCATTTTGCATTTGTTTGCTTAATATGCTCGTGCTGGTTGGATTGAAATGGAGTAATTCTAAAACTGAACGGAAACGTGTATAAGCAAACGTTCAAGATTCTAACGAATAATTTCTTGTTTGTGCCGCATTATGCTACCACAGTACAACAACTTTTCCAAGGGGAACTTACACCGAGAACATACTTTATAAGTGGTATTACAATTAAAAAGCAAATAGTCATTTTCCCTCCGAATGCAATTAAAACAACTCACCGTGCACAATACAGACATTTTGTATAATAAACAATCTATATTCTTACTATAATCAGCCGGACTATGCGTCAATGGACAGTCAAAACCTAAATTAGACAGACACGGTACAATTCCGTTCACAGTACCGTTGTATATACAGTAACCGTCCGACAGAAAGTAGGCCTAAAAAAAATTAAACAATGCATTATTATAAAACGATGATTAAATTTTAAAACTTACTATGTCAAATAGTTTAAATATGTAATCTGATGGTTGATGTATAGTGCAAATAATTGTTCGGCCTTGATCCGTTAAATATTTCAGCATATTTATGCAATTGGTCATAGAAACATTGTCTAATCCGCTACAAATAAAGATTAAAATTAAAATTATGCATTTATATTAAAAAATAGTATGGCAAATTATTTGCGTATAATATTTAAATGTTTACGTTGTTGGTTCATCTAGAAATATAACCGGCGGATTATTTATTAACTCCAAGGCTAAAGTAAGTCTTTTTCGTTCTCCGCCGGATAATTTTTCGACCTTCGTATTTAAACAATCGTCCAATCCCATTATAGACAAAACATCGTGTATCTGAAAGAATAAAATAATATCCTTACATTTCATTGTTCCACGGTAACCTTTATTAAGATTTCAATATGAAAAAAACGTCCTCCTATTAACGTTCCGGATAGTTTCCTTAGAACTTATGATCACCATTTACAAAAAATACTGCAAAATGTTCTAATAAGGTGTATTTTGGTTTATGAAATGGACTAAATTTATGGACTATTTTTGTGTTGCATCTAAGAATGAAAATACACACCACGGTAACTTTGTCACGATGCGTATAGTTGTTGCCCAATTTCAATTGGCTTGCGATGGACATAGATTCTTCAACTGTCAGAAGCGGTTGTAATAAGTCTTCCTGCATAATATACGCGGAAATTTTCCTAAATTTACGCATATCTCTGTGTTCATTGTTTATGAGTATTTCTCCGCTAACTCCGGATTGCCTACAAAAATTCTCATTTATCATTATTCAGATTGTGCGCTTAAATAATATAATCTTTCTGGAAATTGCAGATTGCAAAATTCGGTGAGCTGTACGTCGACCTTGAATACAATAGTACTGCTTTGTTAGATGTATGTATTTCACGGAAAGTTAAAGATCTAAATGAGCGCTGTCAGAATTGCATAAATCTTAAAACAATACTAAATTTATAAATTTGTATAAATTAAAATTTTAAATTTGTTGGAGCTATCAGAGCTCAGCATATTATAGTTTACGACACAATTACGATATTGCAACAGTATAACAACGTAAATATCGGTAATAATACGCTTTTTAAGAATGGTGGGAAGTACAGACACTTCGGGACCGGATTTATGGTAAGTGAAGAACTGAAAAGACTGGTAATAGATTAAAAAATAAGTATTGTAAATAGTCATGCACCCACGGAAGATAAAATAATTTTGGGGGATCTAAATGCCAAAATGGGAAGAGAAGAAGTATACCAAGACATAACGGGGTGAAGGAGCCTACATGAGGAGAGTAATGAAAATGGGAAGAAATTAATAGAATTTGCAGTGGAAAATGATATGAGGATTATAAGTACTTCGAGAAGAAAGATATACACAAGATGACATGGACCCCTCCAAATGGACAAGTAAAAAATCAGATAAACCACGTACTAATCGATAAACATCGCAGAACCATTAAAAACTGCAGGGGATATAGAGGAGCAGATGCTAATAGCGACCATACATTATTTATAGTAAGATTACAACAGCAATTAACAGGGAAAAGAAACATGAAAAACAACAAGTAATGACTGGAAAGAGACAGCGAAAGATCGAAAGAAATGGAAAGAGGCGGTTCAGAACATAGAAGATGGAGACTTCCAAAATTAATTTACGGCGACAGTTTGAATCAAAATGACATATAAAGAAAGATAAGTTTTGTAAGCCTGGGGCCTACAGGGCCCGTAGAGCTAATAAATATATAATATACACTGTAAATTAAATTTGTGTAAAAATTTTCTGCTTGTAATGCTTGTAAGTTTGTTTTCTTACACTATTGTATCGCTAAAATTGATTAACTAATGAAACTTTCATAATTGGGATCTAGGTACGCGGGTACCTACTAGTGCACTTAAATGGTATGTTTTTATATGCTCTATATTTTAAAAAGTTTATAATTTAAAAATAAACTGATTTTATCGGTCTATCGTTCTACTAGACAATAACGTTTTGTTTGATGTATGATCTATAGGTGCAGATATAGTTTTTTTGATATCCATAAGTGGTTAACAACTTGAAAATTAAGGACGCGTATTTCAACACTATTTTTAGTAACGAATCAGTTGATGTATTGTTATCAAATTGATAAGTACTAAAGATAATGCTGAAAAACAATATTGAATACTTGAAATATTTATATTTTGTTGCTAGATAATAATATATATTCTTGGGCGAATAACGGTATTTTGCAAAAGATTCATATAATTGATAAATCCATCACTTACATTTAAAATTATTTTCGAAATCTTTGACTTGTTAAAATTTACCAAGGCCGCCTCTGCGGCTTCATTTTAAAGAGTAGCATCATATTTGTCTACTTTGCATACTCTCAACATCTAACCGCAATGACTCATAACCGCAAGTACTATCGCCTACTCAGCTGACAATGAGTGAGGAGTCAAAATAAACAAACCTACTAATTGCAAAATACAATTTCTTGACGAGACTTACAATTGTCCCGTTAGGACATTTAACAACATTGTCTTTCCAGCTCCACTAGCACCCAATATCGCCACTAATTGCCCTGGAGAAAATACACCATTTACCGAATGTAAAATCTGTTTCTTTCCTACAAATAAAGAGTACAAAACGTAATAAATATCTAATCAGAACGCACATGACACTGACACAGTATACGTATCAATTCTATGAAAACAAACATAAACTTTAGGACATCAGTCGTAATTTTACAACGGGTTTATCGTAAAAAATAAAGCAAACTTGACACAATTAATATACAGTGCCCGCCTAAAAGAAATTTAAGGTATTATTAAATCGTGTTAGTAGTACTGATACCTTATCAAAATTTTGAGGTAAACATCAGGTAAACGTCATAGTGTTCTTAAAACACAAATTCGACGGGTTGAGTTGGTGAATTTGTTCCACACTTTAGACGCTCACTGTATAACACTGTTGCAATAAATATTCAACAACTTACCTATTGTAAAAGAGATGTCATTAAACGCAATTTCCACTGGTTGCTTGCGTATCACCTTCATTAGTTTCGTACTTTTATTTTTGGAACTCATTTTGGACGCTCTGTTTTATTCTACCATAACTTTTAGCGATTTTCCGTTAGTTTTAAACAAACGTACCGGAAACTTAACGGCGAATTTGTAACAGTGGTTTTTGCACAACGTGTTGGCCGTAGAAAGTGCAGCAGATTTTGCTCTCGCGCAGAGCTAAACAAACCGTTACATCTGCAAAACGCGGAAATGCGAAGTCTCAACAGAGCCCAATTGCGTACGCTCGTTTCACGATGTGCAGAGCACCGACTAATCGCTCTGTACTCGCGCTTATTTTTAAGTAGGCCCCGCAAATGATAGCGGATGTCCAGATAACTATCTGTAGGTCGTATTCAGTAATTCGCTATCAGATGCGTATTATGCAATGCTCTAAACATAAATGTTGGCGCCGTTAAGGTAGGTAGACCGAGCTACCTGGTAGACCGAGCTATCGCTAGGTTCAAAAAAACGAAACATTTCCAACCCCTTTTCGTATTTTAATACTGGCAGCGCCATTGTGCGGTTAACGGTCAAACTAACCCACACTATTTAATCTTACCCACGCATTACTGCAAACTATTATTTTCAAACGCTCAAAAAAGATATAAATTGAGTCTTTTTGAAGAAAGTAAAATTTAAACTAGGTAAGACAAAGTCCTGTGAATGTTTCACACCAGAGTACTTAATAGACACATTTATGTTATAATAATACTACATTAATGTTCTAAAACAAGTTTTTATTCCCCTTGCACGTGGAGCAATGCCAAGGTTAGCAGAGTATTTGTGTTTTAAGTAATCCTTTAAACAAATAGGTATAAAGCGATTTTCCAGTAAATTTTCAGTGATTAAAGTCAATGAAATGCGTTTCTGGACACTCGTATGTGGTAATACGGTACCGTAAATGATCAGATTGAATTTATATCCATATAACTTCTGTTCAAAGTTACGATGCTACAGTTACGTTGGTACAGGAATTCAGGTAATTAAATTTACAAAGAATCTACATATGGTACAGATTTTGCAACATATGCTCCAATTTTACATTACCGTCTCTTTCAGATTAGCTAAAATACAATGATTTATATCAAAAAATCTACACAAAGAGTTACCATAAAAATTCAAGTGTTTAAAATCCTGAGATCTCCTTTCAAAGACTAAGTTATAAATAATAAGGCAGGTTTGAGGTTTTAAAATTAATATATACTGAAAGAATTTTTAACGCAGTTTAAACATTATGGCATATCGAACCTGTACGAAACAATATAAGGTATGCTCAATCAGTTCCGGCACTTTTACCGCGGATTACAGCATTGTATTCACGTAATAGATCAGACAGTCGAACAAAGTTCTGCCAGGATTGAAATAGGTAAATATTTTTCTCTGGCAGACTTCGACAGTCGAAATATTGTTTGATCTTTACTGACTTACCTATGACGAACACAAAGATCCGATTGCAAATGCGACGTTTCATTGTGTCATTTTTGCACTTTTGAGGAGTGGTTAGTATCGGAAGTAATTAAACACACCCATTATCAGTTAATATAATTTTTCTTTTTAACATTTTCATGGGATGGCCACTTTTAAATGTCTTATTTGTAATTTTCGATGCAAAAAATGAATATCGGATCTGACCTAAGGTTTTAAGAAAATCTAGTGGTAGAAAAGTATAACCTAAAAATATACACAAGATTAAAAGTATTGTAAATTCCACAAATTCTTTAAAAAATTCTCTATAACATCCAAGGTAATTATTTTTTGTTCTTCAACTTCTAATCCAAACCACAACTAAAAGCAATAAATGCTTAAGTGGACTATATTACCTTTAATTTTTGTTTAAAGGAACTGGTTGCATATTTTAAATAAGTACCTGGTAGACCGAGTATCATTCAAATTCAATGCTCACCATAGGTATGTTGGAAACGGTAAGAGCTACAGGCTCGGTTAACTGGAACAATATGGGGGTGTATATCTAAGCTATTCAGACCTTCTTTTGTTTTTCCAAAAAAATGCATCGCCTACTAGGTATCCTGAAAAACTGAAAATCGTCATGTTCTTCAAATGGGAATATTTTCCATATTATATCAAAAAATTTCGAGGGAAATCTTTTTCGAGAGAACCAGTTTCGAGATGTGGCCCAAAGTTGTATTTTTTTAAATTGAAACCATGGTTGATTTTAACATTATTAAATTACTTGATTTTTTCCCTTTTTCCAACGATATAAGATTCGAGGTATTTATCTTTCAGATTATAGGAGATATGAAGAAAAATCATATTCCACAGAGATTTTCACGCACATCAGTCACATCACACTATCCATGATTAAGAACTATGTATCGTTTTCTAAACAAAAGTCTGCATATCTGTTATTTATCATCTCTTGTGCTTTAGCAGATATAAAGAAAAAAAAATTCTGAAAAAAACAGTTCTGCCCAAATTTAGTACCTCAAGAAATTGCAAAAAAAGGAAACATGGAAGCAATAAATATGGTAACAATAAACATGGAAGCAATAAACATGGTAACAGTAAATATGACAACAACGCACATAGTAACAATAAACATGGTAAAAATAAACACGACAACAATAAACCAAAATTATCCTACAAAAGATGTTCAATATGGCGGCCGTTTGCTTCTGAACATTTGGTAACACGCTTTTCGACACTTTTTTACAATTCATTAATTAACGAACACAAAGTTAAAAGCCTGTATGACACTTTGTTGCAAATCATTAATACTGTTATAACTCATTCCGTATACCAAATTTTTGCTTTCTCTTACCCGAAGGTATAAAGAGAAAGTAATGCATTCGGTCCAAAATTTTGATGGTGAGATTTTAATATATCTTGATGAATTATGGTATTCTAAGACTAATGGTAGCATTTTTGACCATTGGTACGTCCGTCCGTCCGTCCGTCCGGTTGTCCGGCATTAGATATAGTTTTGTGGGCTGGACATCTATGATTTCTAATCCTTTTAGGTAAAAAAGTTTCAAATAAAAGTTGCATGGTTTCAGTCTTTCTCTCTTCTCTATATATTTCCATACATACAGGTATCCCATTTCTTCAAAACGCTATGCAACTTCAGATTTTTAATGGCAACACCCTATATATTATTACATTTTTGGGTTCGTTATGGAACTTATGATCTATTTTATTAAATATACATTTGGCCAGAGTGGCACCGTTTAGGAGTGATTGGACATTACAAAAAATGACATTAGCTTAACATAGCGGTACGGCAATGCGAATCCTAGCCCTCTTAGAGTTTATTTCAGCAAAAAAAATTGAAATAAAAGTTACAGTACCTAGCTCCCCCTAACATAACGTTATTTTCATATATACAGGGTGTTCCATTTCTTCTAAACGCTGTGCAACTTCAGATTTTTTAATAGAAAACCATATATATTATTACATTTTTGAGTTCCTTATAGAATTTATTGTCTATTTTATTCAACATACATTTGTCCAAAATCGTATCGTTTAGAAGTTATTAGACTTTCTTTTACAAAAAGTGACATTTGCTTAACATGGAGGTTAGTAAAGCGAGTCCTAGCCCTCTTAGAGTTCATTTCAGGAAAAGTTGCAGTACAAATGTTGCAAATAAAAGTTACATACTTGTATTTTAAATGAACTAAGAGGGCTATACATTACCGATTTCTATGTTAAGAAAATGTAATTTGTCGTAAAAAATGTTCAATACTTCCTAAACGGTGCGACTTTAGCTAATTGTTTGGTTAATAAAATTGATCATACATTCGACAAGGAATTAAAAAATTTAATGAAACAAATTGTTTTGAAACTTTTTTTCCCTTAAAATGATTAGAAATAGGAGAAGTGTTAATCACAGATTGACAGACGAAGAGACAGGCAGAAACATGTAATGACCAACCTCCAAAAATCGTACCATTACCCTTACAATAGCCTAATTCGCCAAGATATATCAAAATCTCACCATCCAAATTTTGGACATAATATGTCAACTCTTCGTACATCCTTTTGTTGAGATAAATATACCGTATACCTATCTCAACTCTCAGAACAAAGTTATACTGGGCTCTTTAGTTGACTCTTTTCTTTCATGAAAATGTAAAGGGAGATTCTAAATCCAGATGAATCTCCTGTGGTACTACTGTGTCCATACCTAGAAAAAATAAAAAGGAATTAAAAATGTATTTACGTTACAATCATTTTTTTGCAAAAAATTACATTTTAAACAATGAAACTTATTAACTATTAGTCTTGGAATAGTCTAATTTATCAAGATATATCAAAATCTCACCTCCAGAAATTTTCACTTACCATAATTTTGACGAATGTAATACTTCTGTTACACTTTTAGGTAAAAAAGTAAAAGAAAGTAAATGTTGCCATTGTGCTGTAAACCTGGATCTTCACCACCATTAACCTCTGCAGTAGCCAAAAGGGTATTTCTTATTCAGTTTTGTTGTCCGCAAATCCCTCTGTGTCCAGAATCCAACATAGTTTGAGTTTCATTTCTCCAATAGATTTAACGCTTTAGGTAACCGCGATTCATTAATTAATCAACTAAACAAATTAATAACTTAAATGAATGAAGGAAGATTTTATTTTTTACTTCATTTTTGCATAAATATTTTTTTGCAATTTCTGATTATATAAAATAAAATCAAAATATCAAAAGAAATTAAAATTGATTCAAATCTTGTTTTTTATTTATTTATATATTTATATAATGCCTACAATATTTGTATAATAACAACTGATTGCGGTAAAAGATATGTTTTCCCAATCCGTGGAGTTACATACTGTCAAGTATATAAATTACATTAGTGATATCAAAACGTTCAAAACCCTCCCAAATTTGCACATGTACGATGACGTTGTTGTACTTAAGAAAGAATGCATAGGGCACGTGCCGAAAAGGATGAGTACTCTCTTGCGAGTCGTAAACAATACAATCACAGCATAGGACGAAAGAGACTAGGAAAATTTACCTATAAAATAATTACAGACCTGACAACGCATTACGGCAGGCTATTTGAAGGCATCGAAATTCTGCCGGAGAGATGCAAACAGCTGTGTGGGCCACATACTTTCGCAAGTGTTCCACAGAGGACAATCCACAGAATGGCCTGCCTACAAGGAAAGAAATAGGCGGCGTGCTGAAGGCCCACATTCTTTATCCTTTATCACAAAATATCAAAGGTAACACATTTTTCGACCATTTAAACGAGAATATCGCCTTAATACTAACTCTCCTTTAAACCTTCCTATGTCTCGGACCTTGAACGTTCGCTTTAAAGGCGTCCGATCACTCAAAATTGTATTTAAAGCGCCTTTCTTCAGCGCCTCATCTCCTAGTGCTGTATAGTTCAACAATGGCCCGATATCCCTCTCTAGCTCTCTAAGGCCGGGCTAGAGAGGGATATCGATATCCATCTTCGTTAACTTCACTATTCGCTTGTCTGATTGCATAAACTTCGATTTACGTAACGGTTTTGGCTATCAGCAAGACAGTTTGCTTTGGTTTCTGGACATCAATGTGTTTGATACGTTAAAAAACAAGGCTTGCTTCTATCATTTCTTGTTTTTTAGGTTAGGTCTGCTGTCAAACGTAAATAACGGCGTCTCATGCCGTTTGACTGCTAATTATAAATGCAATTTGCAAAAACATATAGAATTACTTATTATAGCTCGTATTTTATAAGAATTGCATGTAATTCCACCGTTTATTTTAATAAGCAATCATTTTCGCAAGTTGAAATTTTTGTCACTAAATGGACCTAATTCTATTAATTAATGATAATTCATGTAATTAATTAATGTAATTCTACATCTAATTTGGAGGTTGTGAATGCAGCTTTAAAATGTTTACTAAATGCTACATATGTGTATTTCCCTTAAGGGTGGGTTATGTTATAAAAAATCTCGCAACAAGCCTAACCAGTCTACTTTGAGTTGCTATTTAAATGTAGAGGATAAAGAGAATAAATATTTTTTTTTCTAAAATTCACATATTTTTCCGTTTCAAAGATATTTTTAAACGTATTTATTACGCATAATTTAAATTGTATAATGTATCTAGCAATTTATTATGCATCCAGTATCAGTTCAATTATGCAAACCAATCTCCTATCGCACAAAGTGACAAGTTCTTTGTCCTACGCCTACATTAAAATTAAATTAGTATTATTAATACATTACAAATAATATAAGTTTACATTACCTACTTTTAGATTTATTTATAATAAAAAGTATTGGGCATTATTGGTAGCCTAGACACAATGGATTTTTTCAAATAAAAACCAAAGACAATGCGAGGAGGATTGTCGGATTGTCTGTATTGGATTTTTCTAACTGTAAACATCGTAAAAACAGTTTTTTTTGTAATGCTTTCCATGTTAACTCTTTTCTTCATACCTTTTCCTTAGTGTGGTCATAACCATGAACGATTACGTTTTAAAACTATATTTATAATGCAGATTATTTATACTATTGTTGGTTCACGTAAATTTAGATAGAACTTTCAAAAGATGTAGATGGCCAGAATTAATTTCATTTTGGGCAAAGGTCAATTTGAATAAAAATTTAAATTTAATAGCTTTGGCATTGGGCAATCACTACAAAACTGACTTAATTAGAAATTATCCAGTTACATGCGCACGTTACTTTGATGTTAAAATTTCTAAATTGATGCAGTGTTAAAGACAGAGAATGGTATTTTTGATGAACATACAGTAGAAGATTGTTATCGACGAGTGGAGTTTCAAGTACGGGGTTCCCCACATGAACATATGTTTTCATGGTTGAAAAATGCACCGACATATGATCCTTTGAATTCTGCAAGTATTAAGAGTTGTGGACATTTTATTGATAAATATATAACGTGTCAGTATAATGAAAATGACCCGTACATGGCTATACAAAGTCGTACACACACTCACATTTGTTACATCTACCTTAATAAAATCGAAAAAGTAAGCAAAACAGTAACAATTTTTATATCTTTTGTTCCTTCTGAATGGCTTTTCGCAAAAAAATAATGTTTGTAAATGCACCTTGTACCGATCACCGCCCTAGCTGTCGCGGTATGTATACGTGGTTGCATATCTGACAAATATTACTACACGC
>JAWQRJ010001203.1:0-16636 GCA_033557515.1 Diorygopyx duplodentatus
TTTACAACCAGTCGGGAGGGAATGGAGAAGTTGCACAAAATATATATTTCCAGAGATATCCAGAGCAGAGACAACCGGATAAAAGAATTTTTAAGCGCACTGAACATAACTTGATTGAACATGCCGCATTTCAGAAATCACGCAGTTACCTTAAAGAAAATAGAGAAGAATCAGAAATAAATATGTTGGCGGTTGTAAATGCTAACTACTCAATTAATTAGTTTATCAGCTACTAGTTTAAGCAGTTATATATTAGTAACATAACAGTAGAATAAGCAGAATGCAATCTTCGTAAATTGTTCTCCAAGGCTAATTCGATTCATAGAATGGAATACTTTAATTTACGGAAATCTTTATATTTGTTATTAACGGTTATTAATAAGCTATTAAAAACTACATATTTGGAAAGCTCCTTCAGTATGGATTGTAATTAAAGAAAATAAAACACAGCGTTTCATTCAAAGCAAAGAAGTTGAATATATATTTTTAATTCTTAATGACATGCAAAAATCCGGCAAAGAGTAACTGGTGCATTTTTTTTGAGAATTGTTGAAGTGATTCCGGAAGAACGTTAGAATTCGTCGCAGGGAAATTTTTGGGTGAACATTCAGTGTCACCAGCGCGTTTACTTTGGATTCTTTTCTAATTTCTTTCAGGTAAGATTTATTACGTGGTTTCCAAATGCGCCAAATAACATTCAACACGTTTAAAAATTCTTTTATCAGGTTGCCTCCGCTTAGGATATCTCTGGAAATACGTATTTTGTGCAATTCTATATTCTCTCCAGGTTGGCCGTAACATGTCGTATTTTTCAGCATTATTAAATATTTTGTCTCTTAGTTGTAGAAACTCTGACATTAACCACACTAACTTGCGAACTGCCAATTTTTCTAAGCCACCTATCTGCATTGCTTTCAAAGGCTAACTGGATCAGTGCTGTAAAATAGTTTAATTTTTCAAAATCTTTTTATTTCTCATCAATGGCTGACAATAAAGTATGAAAAGTATATGTATATATTTGGAGAGCTCTTTCAATAAGGGCTATGAGCAAATATAAAAATATATAACCTTCCATTTAAAATAAGAAAGTTATATATATATAATATATTTTTATTGTTAAGGCAACAAAAAAATAAATATATACATCATATTCTACGTCAAAAAGTACTTTAAGAATGTTTTGTCAGATACTCACAATTATAAATAACAATGTAGTTACAGCAAATTCAAGAAATCGGCAAAACTTGAATTTTCATGGATGTCTTGATAATGGTTAGAGATATAGACATCTGGTTTCTGTCTCTTCGTCTGTCAATCTGTAATTAACACTTCTCTCATTTCTAATCATTTTAAGGAAAAAAGTTTCAATTTTTTTTTATTGTATCAGTTTTATTTTCTTCTAGAAGTATTTTCATATATTCTCCTCGGCGCTATACAACTGCAGTTTTATAAACACAGTTTTTTTGTTTAATTCCTTGTCGAATTTATAGTCGATTTTATTAACTATACATTTAGGTAAAGCCGCACCATTTAGGAAGTATTGAACATTTTTTATACAAAGGTCAGGGGGATTAGGTGAGAAAAAGTGGTGTGAATGTTTCGCACCACAGATATTTGATCTTTAAATGTGTAATAAATCTTAAAGGTTGCTGGTCTGACTTTGACCAAATGTATGTTTAATAAAATAGACCATAAATTCCATAACGAACCCAAAAATGTAACAATATATACAGGTACTAATTCCAAATTACTAGAAACCACCAGAAAGGCAAGGAAAATTGTCGGTCTTCGTCGCCTACTTATTTATAATACAGAATATAAGTGTAACCAAATGATGGCAAATGGCATTAACTGTCCTCGAGATGCTAAGAAACATTTAATTTGAAACTATGTAGATTTTAATTTGGCGGATGTGATAGATGGTAATAACGAATTAGATATCTTAATGAAACACTTACCCCCGTTTGCACAAAACATTGCTATCAAGTTAATGAGCCATTGACGGGTGATTAGCTAATCTGATTGAAGAATTTAAATTACGTAAAAGTAAGAAAACCAAATTTTAGTACTGCTATAAGGAAGCAATTAGCAATTGCGCATGCGCTATGGGCTTTCTTTCAGAAACAAAAATAATACATGCAGCACTGTTTCTCACTGTTGTAGATACAAAGGTAATGATAGAAATAACAGTTCAATAGAAATAAACAGTAACATTAATAAATATTTTAGCATAATTGACTATTATGATTTGTTAATAGCAAATAACCCATCATTAATCTTCAAGGGAAACAATATATTATTTATAAAATAATAAACGTTTTCACACGCGTTTCACAATTTAAGTGCACTTATACGAACAGCTGTCACTTGTCATTTGACTTAAGTTACGACGGCTTACATAAATCATTACAGCTTCGTATGTGCAATTGTAGAAAACACGAGTCTAAAAGGTTTCAGTAAACTCATTTGAGGCAGCTGGAAAAATCACGTACGACGTCCAGTTCCACCATTAAAAACAACTGCATCGTACATAATAGATTCCAAACAAGCGTTCGTTATCGTGTCGAATTTTCGTTTCAGCTCGAATAACTCGAAATACGACCTCCGCCCGTGACAAAAGCAAATCGACTGAGAAGTCGCGTTATCTCGAAGTACAAGTCGTTACTCACCCCGTTCATCGAGTTCGAACGAAAGAGATAAAGAAAAAAGTTAAAACGCGCCAGGGAATTAAGTCTCGAACTTTAGGTTTATCGCGCAAACATAAAATTCGCCGTTAAATAAACGATCCCAGTAGCCAAGGCCCCTGAAGTTTATTTATGCACAAACAGTTTACGGCGCGGCGCGAGAATTCGACTGCCGAACGCTCGTCAGTTGTTTCCACCGGTTGCTACATCGTCGGTCTGTGACCCAGTTTCGTTGAGCGATCATCGGATCCACCTGATCGCAGCATGCCGTGAGTCGACGTGGATGCCACCTGCCGGCAACGTCGGTTATGTAGGGGTCGTTAAAGTCAACGGACTGGGACTTTATTCCGTTCAAAACGGGCTTGTCCGCCACTTGTAATCCCATCCCGGCTTGCCTGGTTGCAACTACTTCAAAGCAACTAACTTTGATGTACTAGATTTACAATGATAGCGCCATTTTCCGTTGTGTTCCTCCGGTCAACAATGTTCCTTTTTTCATCTACGTTAGCGTTAGTTAACACCAACATCTCCAATTTCACTAACAAGACTTGTGGATCAGTAAAACGTTGAAAATAATGGAGGGGATGGAAACCTTTTAGAGGTATATGAGCTGAACCCGTGAAATATTTTACTGAAGGATAAAAAGAATCATCAAATACTCCCGAATGTTAGAAACTTTTTTCCTAAAATGATTAGGAATAAGTGTTGGCCACAGACGGACAGACGGGCGGACAGGCCAATGTCCAAAAATGGTGCCACTAGTCTTAGAATAGCATAATTCGCCCAATATATATCAAAATCTCATCATCACAATTTTGGGCCGAATGTAATACTTTCTCTTTATACCTTTATGGTAAGAGAAAGCAAAAATAAATTTACCGCTCTAAACACATGGGTTATTACATTAGTTATTCATTTGGAATTATAAAATGGAGCAAAACTTGACTATGAACAGATTCATAAGAACAAAATTATCACAGCATAGGATGCATCACCCAAAATTGTCTATAGAAAAAATAGCTTCCCAGCTTTCTGAGAAGGTATATTCTACATTCCTTTGAAGGTGGAAGGAAGAGATCTGGTTGACTTGTTAAACATTAATATCAATCAGATTAAGGTATTGAGAGAATATTAAAAAAAATCTACATAGATTACACAAATCCACAAAATAATACGAGTTGAAAGTTATTTCTGTATCTGTTTTATAAATTGGTGGATTTACTTAGTTTTGGCATCCTGAATTCAGTGGAAAAGTAGCTTTACTCAGTGGAATATACTCATCATTCACAGTAAAATAAATAATAAAAATTTGTTTTATTACATGAAATACCACTGAGTAAGGCTACAGAATCTATATGAAGCGGACACTTTATAGAACGCTTTCGGGAGTACAGCCAAAAAAATGGCGGTTCGAAATAGTTGGAACGCTGTAGGTCCCAGACCACAAATCGCAGAGCCTACGTCTTTCCTTCAAAATGTTCAAAATTGTATGGGCTACAGATTAGTCTATAAACACTTTCTTCGTAAGCTACCAAAAGCAAATGAAGAAGCAACTCACCTCTAATTTAGTGTATGTTCACCCAAACCACGAGGAAATAAACTTACGATTGTAAAATGATTTTAAAAGGTCTTCACTTTATAACATACTAAGTGCCAAACGCCATTATAGCTTATCTCTAAAAAACCGACAGTAATATGTAAATACAGAGACATAATACAATCAATAAGTTATTACAAAATTGAACGAACGGAAGGCTGTCTTTGTCGATGTAATAATACCTTTATGCCAAAATCATCAACTACTAGGAATTAAATAAATAAATGCAAACAGGCCAGGCCTAATTATTCATTTTAAATGCAAAAGAAAAAAAATCATAAATATTCAGTTGTATTACAGTAGGATATCGATATCGTGAATATCGGATAACGTAAACCTCCGGATAACGTAAATCACATTTCCAACGCATTAGTCACCGTATAACATGAACAAATGATATCCTTTACCGGGGGAACTCCTTCCGGGGATTCCTGGCAGTCGCGATCGATACTGGGGGTTCCCCGACCGTCGTGCCCAGTATTTCCCCAGTCTTACTTTGTAGTTTACTGACGATTAACTTTACTTAACGATTAAATACTGCAATCCAGTGGGCAAAATATAGTGGTGTGGACTTCACAGACCTCATGGTTTTAAAAAGACTAAGAGAAACAGCCATTATGCATAAAATTACAAATCCTAAGAAGCAAACTAAGATTTCAGACTGTTTTGTCACCAAATAATCTGTTTTCTGCTCTATTAATATTTCATTTTACGTTTTTAGATTAACCCACGTTTACGTAAATAAATCGCTAACGTGAACGTACGTTGTTTTATTTTGTTCACGTTATCGAGATTCTACTGTATATTATAATTTAGAAATAAGCGAAGTTAACAAATTACACACCTTTAGCTGAAGAATATAAAATATTACATAATGTATCGAATTGTTAGAAAATTCCTAAATTTTAGTGAAACACTAAAATTTAATTAAAGGCCGAGATTCATATGGAAGTTGACTTTTCGTAATAAAAGTTAGTATAAAAGTACTGCGTAAGTACTGTGAAAGTACTGTTGAGGTATCTATTTAGTGTATGTGTAGATATTTTGGTGTATGCGTAACTTGGTAGATATATTTTTGCATTTTTCGTATAACCAATATTTCAAGCGCTGGTTGCCTTTAGCTTATTCTCACGCGTTGTGCGGTGTTTTATGTTTTAATTCTTTTAATGAAGTTTTTTTTAGAATTCTAGGGCAGTTTAAAAACTCACGTGTCTCTCCGTTTTTCTGTCATTCTGCCATTTTTACAAGCCATTAATTGGAATATCGAAAAAACAAGCAGTCAATAACAGCTGTTGGTAAACAATTTTCTGCTTCCACTGGGTTGAGTAGAAGCGATATTTCATCGAAAAAAATTCAATTTGATATTCCGATATATATAATAACGACGTACAATACAATTTACACATGCAAATGAAAATACATTTTCAAGTAAGTAAGCAGACTTTCAAGGGTTAAAAAATAGTAATGGGACCATTTGGGATTACTATAGACTTTGTACGGTCAAAGTCTTCAGACTTTGTTATACATTAAATATAATAATAATATAATATAATAAATATAATATATTTTACGCAGAATTGTTATACATTAAATAATGATGGCTGTAATTTGTAATGTTTGACTACTGAATTTCGCAAACAGTATACAACTTTTCTAATATACAGAATATTTCAAAATTAATGTCCAATACACAATAGAAACGTTATAATAAGGGTAAAATTAATAAGGGTCTACAAAATGCTCCTTGAGGAAGTTAAAATCCCTGAAAAGGAGGATGACTTTGCTTTTTTTACAGTTACCAAAACAGATTAAGATAAAATTGTGAATTCTATAAAACAAATCAATGCTGCAAATTTTGCAGCGAAAGAGGACCAATTATTATCCATTTTGTACGTCGTTTTTTCCCGATTTAATATAAAATATTAAAAATGTATCTCTTTTTACAATAGAGAGGAAATTTTCGGGACACAGCCCGTATATTTGTAAAAAGTTGAAAAATGTTGTTTATAACGCCAAATTCAATATTGCGAATCAAAACTAAAAAATTAGAAACCTAATACAGGAAAGGATATTATTTTAATGACTACTTATTTTGACGGTATTTTCGTCTTCGGTTTGGTTCGTCTTTTTTACCCTCGTGTATCATCCTTTCTTAATTTGGCGCGTCATATTAAATTCACAATTCTGTATTTTCCACCTTTGGCCTAATTTTAAGTTAAAATACTAACTTCTTCGTTTTAACCTAGCTCATTAATCCAAAATCAAAAATTAAAATTTCGTCCGCTTGCGAATCTAATGTGCTCAATCAAAATTGACAAACTTCTTTATTTTGTAGCTGATTATGAATGGTTATGAATGATTATGACGCCAAACTCCGAAATACATAATCAAAATGGCCGATCTAATATAGCAGTAGTATAAAATTTGTGATCAGGAGAAAAATTTACGTAGTAGCCATTTTTAGCACAAAAGATCCATATTTAAATTTTTCACTTTTTACCTATTTTTCATATTAAAATGCAAAAAATTCTTTTTGCCACGGCTCATTAATTTAAGGTCAAAATTTACAAAATAAAATAGCGGAACCGATGTGACAGAGATTTACAATCAGGGACTAAAAAGAAACAATAAACTTTATGTTATAAATAGCCACTTTTCACAATTTCAATCCACCGTATTCAATCCACCATTTGGAAATTTTCATTCCTGATTTATAATCTGCTACTCCTAAAAGTTTCCTATTCGCGTATTTGCATGTGTGTAGGATGTGGGGGGTGCGGTTTTTCTGGTTGCACCTAGGCCCCACGTGAACTATGGGTGGACGTTCTCGCAACTCTTCACTATAGTTTTTTAACGATAACCAGAAGTATTCGACTGGTCCCCGGGACCAACGGCTTATATCGTGCCTTCCGAAGCACGCAGGGGCAAGAGATAACCAATATAAAGGTCGACCATACTGCGAATCGAACCAAGTACCTCCGGCTTGTGAGTTCGACGTCTCACCGCCGAGAAGTATTCACGAATGTTTAATTAATAATAATAAAATAATAACGCTTATTGAATTCATTCATTGTAGAACATAAATTCTATACGAATACATACATCGTCTGGATAATTGGGTCTGTATATTCAGTGGTTACAGTGAACATCAAGTAAACGATGACTAGAGTGCTTCGGCAGATCATCAAATCCACAGAATGATTTTAAGAGAACATTTAATTTTTGATTAATTTCGCTAAAATTTGAGCTTTTGAAGTTAGAAGGTAATTTATTAAAACATTTCTGCCATAATGATTAATTCCATCCCTACCCATCCCATTATAATTTAAGATTAGGCCAGCTCTCCTTCTGGTCGTGTAGGAATACGTCTCGTCATGTCTCTTACATGTTGAAATATTACGTTTAACAAAAAGCAGACATTTAAATATGTAGAGTTAAAATGTGTAGCTCAGTGAATATATCCTGGCAGCATGCATATAGCTCAATTTTGAAATCCAAAAGCCTTAAGTGTTGGTAAAAGTGCAGACTCATTTTGTTATAATTGCGGCGAATTTATCAAAACGAAAGATAAAAAATTTGCTTTGAATACGAACTTACAGATTTGAGAAGCCTATGAAGTTTATTTTAAAAGTCCCATTCGAAGTCAAGATAAAAATGGGGCACCTCATTTCTCATGCAATAGCTGCAAAAACAATTTAGAAGGTAAGAAGACATATAATTTTTAAGGGAATTTACACTATAGTTTTAATTTATATTTTCATTGCATATGATAGATTTTTTTATTTTTAGCCTCGTTCTGGGGAGCAAAATATGTATGAAGTTTGCAATGTCCAGAATATGAAGGGAACCTACCGATGATGTCCAAGATTGCTATTTTTGTATAGTTAACCCAAGTAATCGTTGGACTTGCAAAAATACCAAAAAGATTTTTATCCAGAGCTATTTTCAACGTCCGCTCCAGCTCCATGGTGAAAATTTTTCTGTACTTTCTTGTCCAGAGCTGAAGGATTCCCAAGTTTTTTTTTAAGGTTTCCCAAGACACATTTCTGGTAGCTCCGATGACAGCAACTTCCTGATCAATTCAGTGAGTTTCGAACCACACCTCACTAATTCAAAAGAGCTAAACGTCTTACTTAGTTGGAGATACGAACCTGTCCAAAGGTAAAGCAGATATTCTAGCTTCCCGATTGAAACAGTGGAATTTGCTTGTAACAAATGTGAAAGTAAGTGATCAAAGAAAGCGTCATGAAGCTTTCCTTGCCTTTTCACTAAAGAAGACGGACTTTATTATTGTAACGATGTGAAGGGTTTGTTTGTGAAGAAATCGGAACCCCATGCAGTCCTTATAACTGGCGTGTTTTCATAATGGAAATAAACTTCCATCTATTCATATATATTATAAGGATAACATGGGTGCCTTTCATGGGTTACATTCAGAAGAGCAAGGAGAACGTTTTCATCAACATATGATGAACATTAAACTGTAAAATTTGGGCACGTCTCATAGAAACACCATGTAATATGTATTT
The DNA here is from genome assembly GCA_033557515.1 of Diorygopyx duplodentatus. Lineage (NCBI taxonomy): Eukaryota > Metazoa > Arthropoda > Insecta > Coleoptera > Scarabaeidae > Diorygopyx > Diorygopyx duplodentatus. Next base: position 8,811 of record JAWQRJ010001203.1, read on the forward strand.
AAGTACAAATTCTTCGATGTATTGCCAAGTTGGAGAAAAATGAAGCATAAGTATAATAGATTTATTGGGAAGCTTCCACATGAAGGAGGATTATAGCCTAGAGCTTTTCATCTCTTTCTAAAAACAGCTTGATTTTCCGTGTAAGTTTTCTCATGTGCAGAATTTAAAGCCACCAAATTGCTGAACGCACAGCTTAATTACTGCGAGCGATTTCCAAATCACGTAAATGAGGATTATGTTCTTGACAAGGCCTTTGTCTCTACGACACGCATGGTTTCGCCTTTCAAGGTAGGATATCAAGCAAACAATGAGCGTATTAGGTCTACCGAAAATCCGTATGAAGCAACTAAAGAACTAAGCTCGCGCTGTGCACAAAGGGGGAAAATAATTTAACGCAAACATTATTAATCGATGATATAAATGTTTTTATGCACCATGTAAATTGACTTTGCCATCTTTTTTATAAGAATGGAAGATCCAGAGCGTGGCGTGTTGTTGATTTTCCTGAATATATGTTCGATTGTTGTAGTATCTTGATGAAATCGTTCACAGTATGCATATCCAATATCCTTTAAATTAGCAGGGAAAAATGATAAATGTGAATGTAGAAAGTGAATTTTACCCTGAATACTGCTTCACAAACTTTTCACTTTTCAGGCTTTCAATTCAATTTGCGATAACGAGGAGATTGTCATCTTTCATTACATTTTTCGTTCGTAGACCATCGAATATTCCCCCTTCGATTTTTGTAATATTCAATATTGGTTTTTGTATAATATAATATCTTCATAAAAGAGCGACTTATTTTCTAACTTTTATTAGTTATGCTATAAAATTTAGCACATTTGAAAATTGGTTCGCTTGAGCTCACTAATTACCATAACATAGTTTACGTTTACTGTGGGTAAAATTACACAGGCAACCAAAATCGATATCCGATATAAAATTAATAGCCAAATATTAATTAACCAAAGTAAGCGTTGGCCGCAACTGCAAAATGAGCGGCCTAATTGCGTGCTCGAGTGGTGGATGAACAAAAAACGATCGCGGGGCCCCCCATTACACACTTAATGAGCAGGAAATGTAGGTCATAGAGGGATAAAACGTGTAAAAGCGAGAGAGGGGCGGTTCATCGACCTGCGCTCTCTTCGACATTTTTCCGGATTTTTCCATATTTAAAAATAATTTAAACGTGCGTTCGACAAAACGTCAAGTGCTGCCCTCTTGACGTGTTCCCATTACATAACCGGAACGCAAAAGGGCGTATTAATTTGTTCACCCGGGTCCACTCAAACAACAAGGGATTATTTTTGCTGATTATTGCCATTGACGGGTTTGTTCGAACTCCATTGTACGGTTCCATCTCCGCCCCCATTGTTCTCGTGTTCAAATTGCGAACTTTAATTCCCTCGTTACTACAAAACGCTTCCTGTTCGGGACTCGAGTGGTAGGAGGAGTGGTGGAGTTGCTGGATTATAGAATCGTTTTTAGCTAAGCTGAAAGTTTTCGTTTGATTTGAAAGGTTTTCTTTTGTTGCGAATGGGCGGATAATTCAATCCCTTGTATAAATTTTAATTAACATTCGAAATTAATCGCAAAAGAATGCAATCGCATTACAGCTATTGTTATCAGGACGTTCTATTCATAAGTTTCATTCGGATGAGTGATTCCGCCTTTGTAATTCGTACAGAATTTTTGTTCGTTCATTTTTTTTAAATTTCATTATTTTGTGCTATAATGTATGGCCAAAAACACGTTTCATTATACTATACAAAGGATGCAGTGATCTTGAAATGGAACGGTACCATGGGATATGTGATATTATGGGTGTACAAATAAGTAATATCGTTTTACGAAAATCAGGTTCAAGAATTCACTGTTTATCAACTATTTCGCGATATCGATGCGATATAAACCGAATGACATGTGAAGATGTTACTGAAGTTACTTCCACATTACCTGTTACCAGTTGTCAGTTTATGATTCGACGATTACTGTGCTGTCAGTTCTGTCACTCAAAAATTACTCAAAACGTGTTTCGTGATCTCATAATTTGCATCGATGCGTCTGGCGGGTTTAAATGTGCATTGTTTATTGTGTTTCCAACGTTCGTGAAGAGTTAATTATATGTGTTGTCTATATTATTACAAATGTAATCAATGATACCTGAATGCTATTGTTGGCCTTAGCCGGCAATATAGTGTCCCCAAAATTGTTTAGTGTCCCACAATTAGGGATGATACAACATTCAGAAGTCATCAATTGTAATTTTAACGTTTTTTAAATATCAAAAATAAGTCGTAAAATAAGTCGAATATCGTTGAACATAAATGGCATAGTGTATAGTTAAAAATAATTATAGTTTGTAGATCTTTATAAGTACTAAAGTCATCCCTTCTATGGTTTATATTCAACAGAGAACGAGCCAAATTCAAAGTGTTCTCATCTTCTTATTCCAGAAATAAAGCGCATATAAAAAATCTTGTATTCTGCTACTCATAATTGGTATCAAAAGAGGAATGATATACTACATCCCCACAGTAATTTTGGTATTGCATAAGCCAGTTGAAGAAATGAGGTGTAGCTCGTTTCCTTAAGCTAATGATGATTTGTATTGCCTGTAAAACTAAGCTTACTTCCTTCAATGAAAATATTTTAATGTTGGATTTTGCAATTCCTCAGCACAAAAATATACAATTTTAAAGGCAATTTGTTGTATCCTAAAGTTTCTGGTAGTTTCAGAAACAACCAGAAAAAATCCTCGACCTACAAATACCGATTTATTAATTTTTGATTCATTTATTATAAATTTCTTTTGTGGTTTCTTTTGATGCTCAAGTTGTGTATCAACAACTCAATCTCTTGAGAGACAAGTACCAGAAAATAGAAGTCACCAGTAGCAAATAATTGCGCTTGAAAAAAAGACTGTGCCCTAAATTAACTTTAATAAAAGAAAAAATGTGGGTAAACCTTCCATCTCGAAACGTCAAAATCAACGTATGCCCTAAACTGATTTTTCAGTTTTCTGAATTTCTACATTTGTTTGGCTCAAGAAATTAATAAATTCCCTTTTCGATTTTCTTTTTGAAAATCATGAATAACATCAATCTTGTGTGTTGAATTCCTTGTGAAGTCGTCTTAGAAGTCGACCATGATTTTGAGGACTATATCCAGTGTAGAAAGTCCCAAATATGTAAAAATTGTGGGGAAGATTTGTTTTCACAATTATGTAGTTAAAACTATATCTTTATTATAAATACAACATATCTTTACACCCTTCCAACTTCAACTTCAGAATTTAAATTTAAGCAAGTATACCTATAAATTACAAACACATATATTCTGTACAGTTTTTCTTCTATAATAATTAAGAGTACTTAACAAAGCATTTTGTTAGTCTTGCAGCGCCATCGTGTGGTAAAAGGTCATACTAACAGACCCAGCTCGCTCCGCTCTACCAGATTTAACCACACTATGGCTTCCTCGGTTCTCAAGATATTATAAGGAGCAAAAACACATCTTAAAATGATATTATTGAAACTTGAAAATCCTGCAATTATCACCCATGGACGAACTCCATTTGAATTAATTTATGAACTCTTTGAAATTAATTTTCTTAAAAAGAAAATTACGCTTGAAAATGCGAGCAATATTAAACGATATTATTAGGTTAGCGACCACTTCGCTTCGATCCATTTTCTTTGATTTTCTATTGCAGTCCTCTTTGGGGAACATTTTCTAAACTGGAAGTTACTTTTTCCCAAACTGAATTAAATTTTTCTGAATTAAAATTTATTTTATACGCACTTCTGAAATTGATTTGACTTTATCTAAATTCGATTTAACTTTTTCTGAAACTGAAAAAGGGTATGAATCATACACGTAATTTAGGTGTATGTAGGATTTCTACATTTTGGCACAGCGAAAGTTTGCATGAATAATATAAGCTTTAAATAATCTGTGGAAGTTGGTTAAAAAAATCTGAAGGCTACAAATAACTATGCGATAATAATGTATGCCTTGACATAGTGATGCAGATGCTTCGAAATTATTTAGTTTATAAAAAAATTGTTGAATTGAAACATTAGTTGTAAGAAACCTGTATCATACTCCAGGCACAAAGGTTAAAATGATTAAATTAATAAATAAATATTGGTTTTGGCCAGAAACTAACCAATATAAAAACTGTAGTAATACCATATTACAATGCCCATTAAAACATAAGTTGGTGCGGACGGTTTGCTCTTAACAAATATACTATTTTTAACAATAATTAATTATATTTAGAATAATGGAATACATTAAATATAATTGTAATCCGCTGTTTATTATATAAATTTCAATAATGGGTAACCATTAGCGGTTTATTCATCAATGCATCAGTTAATTAGCTAGATTACAGGTAAAATTAGCCCACCCATAACACGTATAACACATTAAATTGAAAATCAAACAACGCCAAATTCCTCACTTTACACAATCTCTATTTGGCGGGTTCCAAAAACAAGTGTACGGCCTTTTCGAGCGGCAATATAAATGCAAATTTCACGAAAACAATGTCTTCAAAGTGCCAATACGTTCGCAGATGGCGCGACCTTGAAACGTTTCGATTTTTTTTACTCTCGGGAGACAGTATTTTCAGACTATTCGCACTGTCGCCGTAAATTGTCTCCGGAGAGGAGCGGCTGTCCTAAAAATAGCGTTTAGCCCACCGTTCGTTGTGTCCCGTTGGGTTAACAAACTCTCCATTCGCATAATATGTATGGGGAGACCAACCTGGTCAGTTCGACATGAGGGCGTTGGTGTTTTGCTTGTTGAGAATAACGAACGTCCAAAAACTCAGGTAGGCTGTGACCAAAATTCGATAAGACCACATTTACGAAATTTATGGTGCGCAAGTCTATCAAAAGATTGTTTCATTTCCTCCCAAGAACTGTTTCATTTCCTCCCAATAAAACATTTGTAGACAAAAAGCTTGGGCTTGGGTAACATAGCTTTAACGGACTGATTGGCGCAGTTAGTAGGATTGCCGAGATTATTTATACTGAATAAATAATTCAACAAATCAATACACAGCCTGCCACCGTTCTCTCGTAGTCAAGGGAGAGAATGCCAAATCATTGATCACAAATCGCCCAAACATACTTGATAATAATAAGACGAATTGCAAAAATCGATGAATCGATTGGTAAATATTGTTCCCAAGTACACTTCTTCCGTTTTTTTTTCTCCAGAAGTTACGTCAATTTTCAGCATCTGTATGGAATACGTTTGGGCAATATAGGATAATGTTAGGAGTATTGTTTTATTATTTCCAATGCGATCTGCAGTAGTACGGTATTTCTAAGAGATTATTTAAAATACATATAAAAATACGGCATTACTAAGAGACTTTAACAGGGTAAAAGTTTAAAAGACACAACTTTCTGTTACTTAGAAAACTTACCAATTAATTTTTAAGTAACTAGTAAATTATTTAAGCAAATATTCAAAACGCGTTGTGAATTAAGGACTGGACGCTTCATTAAATTGAGAGCTCGTTATGATCCGATAAAACAATGCAGAAGTTTTTGAACCAGAACTTTGTAGTACAAAAACATTTTCAGCGAGCGTAGGAGAACTGTTAGGTACAACTGTTCGTTATGAAATATAACTGCTTGGTTGGTCTAGTCCCAACCAAGCAGTACAATTTGTTATTAATTTCTTTATTTTACTTTATCCTATCAATACAACAACGTCATGTATTTTCAAAATCATATTAATAAAAATCCTACTGACTGCGCCAATAATCTAAAAATCAATCTTCTATCGGCTATACGTGAATTCTAAGAGAAGATTAAGACCAAGATTGCAGGACGAAGAATACAGAGACAAACGACAATAACAGATGAAATAAAGCCTTCGTAGGTTAGCTTTGAATGTGGCCAACCGTGGAGTGACCGGTCAGTTTGCCACGAGGGCGTTGGTATTGCATGTTGGCGGTACTAATTTCTTCAGGGACGCGCTCGACAAGCGAAGGTAGTAAGCGTAATGGCTCTAGCTAATTAAAAGTCAGGTGTGCTACACGTACGAGGTATACGAGTACCGCGGCAAGTATTCATAAATGAAGTAGTCTGGAAACGCATATGGGATGTCCGTTTAATGGAAACTAATTACTTACTTTCCGCGGGGACGTTAATGAAAATCATAAAATATACGTATAAAAAGTAGTCGAAAAAAGTTTCATTTCCTGCCTAACTGGACGGGAATACCTTTTTGCGTTTATTGGATAGAGGTTTAATCTGAAGAGATTTTTTTTAAAAAAGTGCAGATTTAAATACTGCTCAGGCCGTAAATTAAAAAAATAAACAGTAGTAGGTAAATTATTAAATGTCTAATTATTTCATCATGGAGACTGTTAAAGTAGTGGTGAAAACATGATTTTTTAAATTAAGTTCACAATTGCGCTGAAATCCGTACGATGTTATTACAAACCATTTTTGTTTCCTATTATTTCTTTTTTTAAGATAAGTTTTAAAGGTACTAACACCTAAATTCACAGAGCTACTTCTACTAATGCACATCTTCACCTCCGACGCACTTCATCGATTTGTCACAATCAATGAAGGGTGAGCAAAAATTCATCGGCATCTCAACTCTGAGTAGAAAATGAGTGGAAGATAAGTTGTCGTTGGGGTACCTGAATGTCAACTGTGTAAGGAATCTTTTCCTCATTATGTATAATATTTTAACATTTTATGACATTGTATTGAAACAGAGGTATTGCAATTTACAAATTCCGGGACGGTCTCAAATTGACGGTTCACAAACTCCTGCAGGCCGTAGCCTGAAATATTGAATCTCTGAAAAATTCTAAGTATTTCTGAAATTTCGAACATGTGCAGAAAAAGGTACGTTCTAGATGCTATGCACGTTAAAATGTTTAACCATTTTTCCATATTAAACAAATATAAAAAATACAATACACCTGGCATAGCACCTAGAGCGCACCCTCTTCTATATATAAACAAATTTCAAGTTGATCTGACACTTACTTACAGAGGAATATTCCTTGAAAATTAAAATGGTAGTCAAATTACTTATGGTATCTTTTTGTAGGAACAGATTTTCACTTTGAATAAATTAGGTCTCATATAAAATTTATTTAGCTTTAGTTAGAGAAGGATATTGTGTGCATTTTGATTACTGCAAGACAACGGTTTTACTTCTATAAATAAACATCGTAACAGCAACCGCCATCTCTAATTAATTTTAAATTATGTCAAATACACGGTCTTAAAATTAAAATTACGATTAAAACTAAAATTAAATTGGTTTTTAGAAAGATGTACAAACACAGCTCGGGGCACCGCACACTTTAAATTCTGTGCAATTCTGTGTGTTACTAATAATCATAACTATTACTAACTATTACTAACATTACTAACTCAAGCTATTGATGTGTAATTCATTTGTGAGACGATATACATATATGTGAATTACACATCAATGGCTTGAGTTTCAGTACTTTTGGTTTTTAGACCCATCTTCGCCATTTATGACCTATTAGTAACACATTGAACACATTTTAAACACATATTTAACACAGAATTTAATTATAATTTATATAAGAATTTATATACATATATATATATATATATATATTAAAGTAAACGTAAATATAAATAACTACTCCTATATTAGGAAGTCTAAATATTAAAATCTAGAAAAATCCAAAGAAAAAAGCGACGTCCGAGACGGGACTCGAACCCGTGTCTCCCGTTTGCCGGACGCTTGTACTAACCACTATACTACCCGGGGCCGTCTAATTTCTTTGAATTATATGT
>JAWQRJ010001204.1:0-16630 GCA_033557515.1 Diorygopyx duplodentatus
TTTGGGTTCCTTGTGGAATTTATGGTATATTTTATTGAACATACATATGTCCTAAGTCGCACCGTTTAGAAGTTATTCCTAAAATAGATCAGGGGGTTAGGAGAGAGAAAGTCATGTGAGTGATCCACACCAGTTGATTTACTTTCTCTCTTAAAGAGAAAGTGATGCATTCGGTCCAAAATTTCGGTGGTGTGATTTTGACATATCTGGACGATTTATGGTATTCTAAGACTAATGGACCATTTTTGGCCATTGGTCTGTCCGTCCGTCCGTCCGCCTGTCCCCCTGTCCGTTAGATATAGTTTGTGGTCCACACTTCTACCATTTCTAATCATTTTAGGTAAAAAAGTTTCAAATAAAAGTTGCATGGTTTCAATCTGTCTCTCTTCTAGAAGTATTTTCATATATACAGGATGTCCCATTTCTTCAAGACGCTATGCAACTTCAGATTTTTAATTGGAACACCCTGCATATTATTACATTTTTGGGTTCCTTATGGAATTTATGGTATATTTGATTAAACATACATATGTCTAAAGTCGCACCGTTTAGAAGTTATTCCTAAAATAGATCAGTTGATTTTTATTGTAACCTCTCTTCTAAATTCCTTTCTAATTGTAGCCCTGATGAAGGTAATAACCATCATCGAAATAGTTTCTTAATAAAAAACAATGATAATACTAATCTAAATATTAGAAGTGTCTAATTTTTATTTTTCATTGCAAAATTGTAAGACTGAAATATTATTCTGTGACGTCATGTGATGGTTGTGTTCTGTTAGGTGTTTGGCGTAGTTTTGACTGAGTCTGTATGTTTGTATTTATAGCAACGTACATGTTGTTTGCATCTAATATCGAAATTTCTAAGTGTCTGTCCAATATACACGGAGCTACAAAATGAACAATTTAATTTATATACACCAGATTTCATAATATTGTGTGGTTTGTCGATGATATCGAAACATGTGTAAGGGAATAAATAAAAAACTTTGGATATTTACTAATTGTAATTGATTTACTTGCAAATTTTAGTTTCAAGGATTTTTCTGATGATCACATTTTTATGGGTGACTAAGGACTAAGGTAATTTTAATATTCGTGCAAAATATTTTGTACTAATATTTTTGTCCACCATTGTATATTTAAGTTACTACTCGTTCAGAACACAAAAAACCTTTTGCGATATCTAGCATTTTCTATATTAAACGTGAACTAGTCTTTATTTAAGTATACACTGCATTTATTTACGAACATAATACTAATTTATTGTTAATTTGTATTGCAGGGAATCCGAATAACTGTGATTACGATAACGAACAAGGTTCATACATTCACATACCGCACGATCATGTTGCGTACCGTTACGAAGTGTTGAAAGTGATAGGTAAAGGCTCGTTCGGGCAAGTCGTCAAAGCTTACGACCACAAGACGCACACACACGTGGCACTGAAGATGGTGCGGAACGAGAAACGTTTCCACCGGCAGGCTCAAGAGGAGGTGCGCATATTGGAGCATCTCAGAAAACAAGACAAAGACAACACTATGAACATAATACACATGCTCGATTCATTCACTTTTCGCAATCATATGTGTATTACATTCGAATTGCTCTCCATCAATTTATACGAGTTAATTAAGAAGAACAAGTTCCAAGGGTTTAGTCTTCAGTTAGTGAGGAAGTTCAGTCACTCCCTGCTGCAGTGCCTGGAAGCATTGTACCGTAATAAAATTATCCACTGTGATATGAAACCGGAAAACGTACTACTTAAACAGCAAGGCCGAAGTGGTTTAAAAGTAAGATTTTTTATTATTGTTGTAATAATAAGTTGTTTCGAAATCTGACGAACATAGCACGGTTTAATTTTTACAGCAATGTGTGTACGGTTACTTATCAGAATTATTGTAGGTTATGCTCATTGCATCAAGTCTATAGTAAATAATTTCCAATTTTTTTTTTTTACAAAAAATTGTAACCCTTCAATTGTATTATTTTTATGAACGTATATTTTATTTTTAGGTAATTGATTTTGGTTCCTCTTGCTACGAAAATCAAAGAATCTACACTTATATACAATCTCGTTTTTATCGTGCTCCGGAAGTAATACTTGGAGCAAGATACGGAATGCCGATAGATATGTGGTCTTTAGGTTGTATACTGGCCGAGCTATTAACCGGTTTTCCTCTATTGCCGGGCGAAGACGAAGCGGATCAATTAGCTTGCATCATAGAATTATTGGGGATGCCGCCGCAGCGTCTCCTGGACCAATCGAAGCGCGCGAAGAACTTCATTAGCTCGAAGGGGTATCCGCGTTACTGTACCGCCTCGACCCTGTCGGACGGCACGACGGTGATCACCGGAGGGCTTAGTAGACGCGGCAAAATGAGGGGACCGCCCGGATCGAAGGAGCTAAAGAAGGTCCTGAAAGGTTGCGACGACATTTTGTTTTTAGATTTCATAAAGCGGTGTCTCGAATGGGATCCCGACTTGAGAATGACTCCGTACGACGCTTTAAGGCACGCCTGGTTACGTAGACGTCTACCGAGGCCTCCGAACGAAAAGATAGAACCGTGCCGCACCTCTTCCGCTCCCCGAAGTATCCCGAAAACTAATACGCTGATTAACAGTAACAAAGTAGTACGGGTTCAATTGAGCGACGAACGCTCTGCCACTTTACACTCTCAGCATAGCAATCATTCTGGAAAATTGCCGTCAGTTACGTAGCCTCATCTCTCCCCTTTTCACCATGTGATCATAGGTTAAGCGTTTAGTTAATAATTGTGTTTCTACACATATCTTGTATTTTGCAGAATGTGATTTTAGAAATGTTCTTGGTTTGCTTTTTTTTTTACTGCCGGTTAATTATTATTGTATCAAATGGGGTAACGAATCAAAAGAAGTTTTAATCGCGTATTACATTTCACACTTTTTTTTTAATAGTTTCTCCTATATTTAAAGTCTATAGAGTATATAATCAAGATTATAATTACTGTCGGAACAATAACTTTATTCGCTAACTAAAACTTTAAGACCTTTATTAATTAATCTATGATTTTGTGATCATATTCTTTGTGATATACGTGTGAATTAAAAAAAAAATTATTCGTTTATTCATGATTATGTTCAGTTATATTTTCTGGGCATGTCTCTATATAGGATCGCACGAATTTATCAAATCACATTTTATCATGATTAATGATATTTTTAATATGTGGACATACCATACACATTAATGCATTTTTTTCTAAGAAAGAAAAACAACAATTAAAACTTTAATTTTAGGAGATTTTTAACTGAATATTTGTTATTATTCAATGAAAAATCTATTTGACAACATTGTATTAGATACGTGGATAATTTCTCTTACCTAAAGGTATAAAGAGAAAGTATTGTAATCGGTCAAACATTTTGATGGTGAAATTTTGATATTTCTTGGCGAATTAGATCATTCTAAGGCTAATTGCACAATCTGTCTGTCTGTACATCCGTCCGTCCGTCTGTTTGTACGTCCATCTATGGTCAACGCTATTCACTTACAATTTGACGTGATAAAAAAAAAAGTAAATTTCTCTCTCCTAACCCCCCAATCTATTTTAGGAATAACTTCTAAACGGTGCGACTTAGGACATATGTATGTTTAATAAAATAGACCATAAATTCCATAAGGAAGCCAAAAATGTAATAATATGCAGGGTGTTCCCATTCAAAATCTGAAGTTGCATAGGTTCTTCAAGATATGGGACACCCTGTATATGTGAAAATACATAGAGAAGGGAGAAAGGCTGAAACCATATAACTTTTATTTGAAACTTTTTTGCCTAAAAGGATTTGAACTGGTATATGTCCAGGCTACAAACTATATCTAACAGCCGGACGGACGGACGGACAGACAGACGGACGGACAGACCAATGGCCAAAAATGGTACCATTAGTTTAGAATACCATAATTGGTCCATATATGTCAAAATCTCACCATCGAAATTTTGGACCGAATGCATTACTTTCTCTTTAAGAGAGAAAGTAAAAAATTAATTTAATTTTAAAATAATTTTAAATTTAATTTTTTCTTTTGAATTTTCTCAGTAAAAGTCATCTTTTACTGAGAAAATTCAAAAGAAAAAAAAAATAATTTTTTACTTTCTCTCTTAAGAGAAAGTAATGCACTCGGTCCAAAATTTTGATGGTGAGATTTTGACATATCTGGACGAATTATGCTATTCTAAAACTAATGGGACAATTTTTGGTCATTGGTCTGTCCGTCCGTGCGTCCGTCCGTCCGTCCGTCCGTCCGTCCGTCCGTCTGTCCGTTAGATATAGTTTGTGGCCTGGACATCTACCAGTTCTAATCATTTTAGGTAAAAAAGTTTCAAATAAAAGTTACTTGGTTTCAGTTTTTCTCTCTTCTCTATGTATTTTCATATATACAGGGTGTCCCATTTCTTCAAGACGCTATGCAACTTCAGATTTTTAATCGGAACAGCCTGTATATTATTACATTTTTGGATTCCTTATGGAATTTATGGTATATTTTATTAAACATACATATGTCTAAAGTCGCACCGTTTAGAAGTTATTCCTAAAATATATCAGGGGGTAGGTGAGAGAAAGCAATAAGTACATTTATAGGATAGTTTGGGTTAAGATAAAATTGCACTTGCTGGTATGTCTATATATTAAATTGTTAGGTAATATATTAAACGTGATGATTTATGTGATCAATTGTGCGATCTAATATTTGTGGAATTATTTCGGGGATAGAATTTTGCTCAATTACCCTTTCCCGTTAATTTGCATTTGCGGAAAGTCATACATATGGGCACAAACTTTCGGTAATGCAATTTTGAAATCAAACTAGATTTTGAATCGTGCGTAAGTTTACTAATAGACTCTTTTTATTTAGTTAATTTTAGACGAATTTTAGTTACGTTAAGTCTCGAAGCACAAAAATTTCGTGTACCATGTTCCTTGCCTTTGACTGACCCGTATTGTGCACTGACGTGTCTTGTCTGCTATCTGCTATTGACTATTATCGTACAAGCCAGACGAGGGAAGCTCAATTTTTATTTAAAAAGACATTCGAATTTTTTAAAACTTATTTATTCATATTATTTATTTTATTTTTACCGCTATTAATTTCTTTATTTCTTAATTGCATTACGACACTATTTTAATACGAATTACGAAGTATGTGGCAATATTGGAATTACTAATGTGTACTTTGCATACGAGTTGTGGGTCAATTGTTAAAATATAGAACTTTTTTGCGAACGAGGACATTTACTGTGAATTTGGGACGTGAATCCCGATTTCTCCTATCTATAAAGTAGATATTAGTATTGAAATTAATGGGTTTGAATATCAAAAATTATTTTAAGTTATTACATTTTTTTAGTCTTGTAATGGATACCCAAAGAAGTGCATTGTATTTCTTGCCTAATTCTTTTTGTGTAATATTTACCTCAATGAGGAAAATAGGACATAAGGTGATATATTTGTACGTAGTTTGACAAAAATATAATCATCTAAATACTGGCTTTGTGAAAATAATGTTACATTGTATTTGCTACGTTATTGGATAAATAATTATTATAAATCAAACTATTAAGTCAGTTTTTAGTATAATAAATATCTTCAAACTTATTAATTTTTTTTTTGTTTTTATGATAAGGGAAAACTGTCACGGATGAAAATGTTTGGTGATATATGTTACACTAGCATGTGCAGATAGTGCCTAGAGATATTGTTGTATTCTGCTAAGTTGCACGTGTAATGTAATAAAATATGCTGTAAATAATAATAATGATAATAGTGAGGTAAGATTTTTAAGATTTCATAAAAAAAGAAACGCAAGAATGTCACTTGCTTTCTACCATTTTTCTCTATATACGTCTACATGTAGGTACTTTCCCAAAATTGAAACGGTAAAACAATTGTGACAAATTCAATTTTGGACAAAGTATATGAAATATCTTTTTAATTTCAAAAAGTCTGATCTCCCTAGAATCCAATCTAGTAGATAAGTTTATCGGGTAAACGGGAGTTGCGCACTTACATCTTTATGACTAAACCAAAGGTTTATGACAATTGGGGAAAGTTCCAATATGCGGAACAGAATAATAAAAATAACTCACTGCCGTATTAAATATGTTTTCCTTTTATCTTTTTCTTTTTTTTTTTTTAAATTCAATACTAGGTAATATTTTGCGTGATTGTATTATTATCCATTTCTAGATTAATTTTTAGTATATTCATTTTTTTATATATAATGTTTTATTTATACCAATACAAATATGTGATGGTATAAATAAAAACGTTTTTTTTGTCTTTTAAACGTAGTTTGTGAGTGATTAGTATAGTTGTAACTGACTTGTATTTTATTGTAAAAAAAAAACAAAACAAAAGAATTGTACGACGGAAACGTGAGGTGACGGCACCTCAGACTGTAGTAAACGACAGCTTGATCTCTTATTTTAAATAATGTAAATCACGCGGTACGTCCGTTTGAGTGTTCAGAACGATTAGCTTCCTTTAAATAAACACACAGACAGTCGAACAGACGTACCTCGCCGACGTGTCGCACAGAACACGCATTTTTTTTTTCTGACTGGCACGGTTCTGACTTTTCCGGTAACGAGAGAACTGCATGAAACCCCCGACTAACGTGCGCTAACAGTTTTTCTTAGCAGTGATGTGATGTATGTATTTAGTTGTCGAACTTATATGTATGTATAATATGTATACACGTAATATACCGTTTAGCCAACGCTAACGGTATATAGGTATGTATATGAGTAGTATATAATAATGGTATTTCTAGCGCAGTCCAAAATTGGACAGAGAAATTACAACACACCAAAATGATTAAAATTTATTTAAAAAAAAAAGTTTGTATTATTTCTATCCTTTGAATCGGAGATAAGTTTTTACTTTCTCTCTTAAAGGGAAAGTAATGCATTCAGTCCAAAATTTTGATGGTGAGATTTTGACATATCTTGACGAATTATGGTATTCTAAGACTAATGGTACCATTTTAAAGCCTTTGGTCTGTCCGTCCGTCCGTTAGATAAATAAATTGTGTCCTCCACTTCAACTAGATCTAATCATTTTAGGTAAAAAAGTTTCAAATAAAAGTTACTTGGTTTCAGTCTTTCTCTCTTCTCTATGTATTTTCATATATACAGGTTGTCCCATTTCTTAAAGACGCTATGCAACTTCAGATTTTTAATTGGAACATCCTATATATTATTACATTTGTGGGTTCCTTATGGAATTTATGATTTATTTTATTCAACATACCCATGTTCTAAGTCGCACCGTTTAGAAGTTATTCCTAAAATAGATCGGGGGGTTAGGAGAGAGAAAGGCGTGTGAGTGATCCACACCCACTCGGTTACTTTCTCTCTTAAAGAGAAAGTAATGCATTTGGTCCAAAATTTCAATTCTGGACGAATTATGTTATTCTAAGACTAATGCTACCATTTTTGGCCATTGGTCTGTCCGTCCGTCCGTCCCCCTGTCCGTTAGATATAGTTTGTGGTCCACACTTCTACCATTTCTAATCATTTTAGGTAAAAAAGTTTCAAATAAAAGTTACATGGTTTCAGTCTCTCTCTCTCTTCTCTATGTATTTTCATATATACAGGTGTCCCATTTCTTCAAGACACTATGCAACTTCAGATTTTTAATTGGAAGACGCTATATATTATTACATTTTTGGGTTCCTTGTGGAATTTATGGTCTATTTTATTAAACATACATATGTCCTAAGTCGCACCGTTTAGAAGTTATTCCTAAAATAGATCGGGGGGTTAGGAGAGAGAAAGTCATGTGAGTGATCACAGCCACTCATTTACATGGTAGATTGGTTCCTCAGAAAACCGTTTTCGGTTTTCGTTCCGACCAAAATAACGTTTTTTTTCCGGTTTTCGGTTCAGTTCTGGTTCGAAGCCCTGATTACAAGTTTTAGAGGGAAAATAAAGATACTATTAGTATTATAATCACGGAAAAAAATTATTGAGGAATTAAATACACAAAGATTTAAGGTTTCTGTAATTTATTTATGAAATACAGTATATATTAAAAACAAACAATAAGGATCATTTAAATTGCACATTATTTATACTGTATGTTTTTGTCTTTAACCCTTTCATTGAAAATTTACTACAATTTGATAATACATCTACATTATACATTAAAAGCAACAGTTTTTACATATTTGTATATATTAATCGTTTCTCAATACTTATATAACGTGCATACATAGATTACAACATATATTAGAATTCCGTTGTTTGATATAATAAAATTTTATAAATGTTTGTGCAACGAGTAATTTTATTTAAAAAAAAAGGAACGGATTTCTTAATTACGCGTATGCATATACAGTGTGGTCCAAAGAGTTTAATTAACATAAAGCAACTCTTTAAATAAATTCCTGCTAAATTTTTCTGTGAAACTGATTTACAAACTGTTGTGACCATCCTGTATATAATAAGACAAGAATAGAAAAGCACGGAACATTAAAGAGAAAGACACTCATTTATTCCTATCCCTAAGCAACATAATAAAATAGAATAAAATAAAAAAAATACGACATAAAAATAAAATCTCTAAAAATTGGAACAATGGGAATTTTTTTTAAAAAAACCGACAGTTTTACTCTCGCTTTCTATCCATGTAATTCAACAGTAGATCTTGATCTGTGGATTTTTCTTGATAAATGACATCGGAAATCTCAAACTTAACGCGCTTCAAAGGTGGTTCTTCTTTAATAGAATTACGATTTGCCTTGTCCACATAACCTTCGTCATCAGAAATATCTGGTTCTATAAATCCTTTTTCCTTAGGGGAATCTGTTTCTAAAAACTCCTTCATACTGCCGATTACGTTTTTTATCTCGTCTTCGTACTTGCGACAAAATTCCCCCAAGTTTCCTTGGTTATCGTTATTGTTAACCTCCGAGCAATTCTTGTCTTGCGGAAGACTCTCGTATTTCTTAGTGAGCTCGCTCAAGAAACTGGTGAATTCGTTGTCCGTAACATTTTCAGATTCTTCATCCAGAGCGTTCTCTAATTCGGCCTCGTCGTCTTTGTTAAACACGAGGAATTCCTCCATGTTAACCTCTTCCTCGTTGGCGGCCTTTTGATTAAATAAAAGCGCCCTACGAGCTGCAAACAATTGTCGTTCACCCAACTCTTGCTTGTCCGACAAACGGAGATTAGGCAAACAAACGAGCAGCGTAGAAAACAACACAATCATCAAACAAGTAGTCGGCGTCGCCTTAGTCGAAGTTGTGTTGAATAAAACCGCTTGAAGTTTCCGCATCTGTTCCATCAGCTTTCCGTTTTGTTTCCGCAACAACTTGATGCGCTTCTTTAAAAATTCGTTCTCTTCCGTCGTACGTTTCGCTTTCTCCTCCAGTTTATCAACGTATTCCTTCTTGCGTTTTCGCGAATCCTGCGCCGAAATTTTATTACGAATCTTCCGTCGAATCCGTTTCAGTTCCTTCTCTTCGTTCTTAGTTAGCGGGTAGTGACTCGGAAGCTTTATACCTTCTTTTATCAAAAGCCTTTTTTCTTCGGATGTCAAATTTAACGGGGGATAACGGGAATTTTGTGGACGTTCTTGTTCTTCATCATCTAAACAAAAAAACAAAAGCTACATTCACAACCTCAAGATTAGTATTTTCACAAGTTGAAAACTTTGTCGCTAGATGGACCTACTATTTTTCACGTAAATTCACTCCGTTAAATTAGACATTGTGAATGATGTCGAATACTAATTTACATTGAAATTTCAATTACAAGTTTTTCGACGTTAATTTTGAGGTTGTGCATGTAGCTTAAGGGTTAAGATCAATAATCTCAACTACAAAAGCTTCCACCAACAAATTGTTAATGATCAGCGTATTGACAATGCTGTTGACTTAAAAAAATTGAATTCTTGAAAAACGGGTATTCTTTTAGTATATGGATTGTTAAATGTCATGTATTCTTTGGCTAGATTGTATTCACATTCCAAAAACATGTGTTAAATTATGCGCAGCTCGTACGGTTTACCTGAATCATGTCCGTGTTCAATAATGCGGTCGTTGTATGTGCGGAGTCGTACGTGCGGATTGTTCAGTTTTTTGATATAATTAGCTTATTTTCTTTATGATCCCACTTGTACACAACTCCATCTATAGTTAATGTTTGGTAAGATACTCTTACCATACACCCTTCGTTCCTTTTCTCTTTTGCAATGTTTCTGATGCTTCTCTGAGTTAATTGCTCGATTTTCGTTAAGACGCTATCGATATATACTCGTTTGTTCCTTATTTGTTTCTTTCCCTTCAGAATTTCAAGTTTGTTCTCTAGGGTTAATAACTTAATTATGAGGAACTTATTTTTTTTTATCATGTATACGTCTTGAATCTGCGCATCAACTTTTAGTTCTCGTTTTATATACGCAGATACGAATTCCTTCAAGTCTTCAACGTTTTCTGGTATTTCCAGTCCTTTTATAATGAGGTTGTTTTTGCGCTGGTGTCTTTCGTTTATTTCTAACTTATCTTCCATATACTTCATTTTTCTGTTCAACTCTTCTCTTTCTTTTGCCCAAGCAAACTTGTCTTTTCCCCATTCCTCTTCTTTCTCTTCGATTTTGTTTTTAAGTTCCTTTATTTCTTCTGCATTTTTGTATAATAGATTGGCGTTTACTCTCATTTCTTGTTTACATTCTTTTGCCATCTCTATTATAAGTGATTTTAATTCATCCATCTCTGTTTTTATCTTTTATTTTCAGTTTGTGCTGTTTTAGTTTTGCACTTATGCTATATAAACTTCAAACTCCAAGGAACTACAATGTTCAACTAAAATACTTCTTTTGTTATCACTAACCATTTTGATTTAATTTAAAATAATCAGGATTTAACTATTTTAACGTGTTTTTTTTTATCTATTTATCAGTGCACATAACTTTACTTCTATGAGTAACGTTAGCACAATTAAAAATGTACGGTATCCAATAAATTTTAACCTGCGTGATAAAATAACTGAAATGGAATACTTTTTATTTTCGATAAATGTATTATTCACACTAGTTATTAATACATAGGAATGTGTATATTAATTTACTTTTACCCTGTATTTATTTATCAGCAGCATTGTCTCTTAGAATTAATGAAATAGAAGCTTTTTAATTTAACCTCACAAAACATTTGGCATTCCCTATTAATATTCTTATATACATATACATTACCTGTACTCTCTAGTTTTTCAAGATCCAGTTGGTTTTTGAAAAACGTTGCATTGGTAGATGTAACTTTAATATTTTCCATTTTTAAATCATTTGCATTTATAATTTTAATTTTTTTTACATTTTTCACATTAACTGGTAACAATAACGACCTGAAAATAAAATTAACGATTCCCCTATTCTAGTTTGAGAATAAATATTCTTACCGGCCGTTTCCAGAGACAGACTGTACCCTGATAACCTGCTGTTTCGTTTTATTCCCTTTAGCGGTGGCGGTGGCATTTATAGGTTTGGTAAGTATAACGCGTTTCGTGTTCGGCTGTATAACAAGTTTAGCTGGTTGTGGATTGTAAACGACCTGTTCCTGGTCCATCGTCTCTTGGTTTGTCAAAGTAAATACATCGTTAATATTTAGTATTTCATCATTTTTGATGCTACCACTCGAATCGGATCCTAATGTCACACTGTCACCACTATCAGAAGAGCGCGGGGATTGAACGTCAAAATCGGAACATATGTTATTCATGAAATCGCTGTCAATGTCCGTGTTAAAGCTTTCACGTTCCATCGAAAGCACGGAATCAAAAAATTCTGAGCTCTAAAACAAAAAGCATCAGTCAAATAGAATATATGATTCTATCTCTACAAAGAAAAATTCACACCATATTGTTACGAATCTCATTCGTACTTTAATCAGTCTTTCAATGCAATGATTGTTTCATCGATACCGATACTTGGAGGTTAAATTCATCACGTACCAAGAGAAGGTGATTTAATTTAAAAAAGAAATACGCAAAACGAGGCAACTGGGAATCTGGTTGTAAATATTTATCTTCCGGTGATTTATATGTATTCAAGAGGACAAGAAGTGTAAAAATTTTGAGTGCAAACGTTCGTTAAGTGTAGGTTATCGGAAAAGGTGTCCGATATTTGACGTATAAAAACTTACCATCAATTCTGGGTTTTCCAACGTTAAGGGTAAGTCCAAGTTCTTCATGTCCTCTTGGAAATCGACGAAAGAACCGTAGTCCTCTGCCTCAGCAGAAGACTTACACAAATAATCCAGAAGATGCGACATATTTATATTTCTCAATTCAATCTAACATACTGCACGCAATTGTCTGTTGTTTAAATGATAATACGAAAGTAGAAGTACTTCAAATACCGACTGTTGAAAACCCAAAACTAATAACTAACACAATATTTTAACAACAATATGTTAGTATTTTTCGGGTCCTTACGGTCTGACAGATACAGCGAATGTAGTGACGTCATCAAAAGACTACGTTCCTAGATTTTATTTTTAGTTGGCTTCCCTGTTCTGAATCGCAAATAATTTAAATCTATTTTACTATTAGAAATTGTTTATAGTCGTAAAACGTGGTCAATATTTAAATTGAACTTGAATTCATACACAATTCTTAATAATTGAAGTTAAAGGACCAATTTTTAATCACTTCTTAGTTAGTTTAACTACTGTATAGTAGATGGCGCCAACAACGTCAAAATGGGAAATTTAAACTAAAACGTATGGTCTACATGGAAATATACACATAAATCCGTTTAATCCCGAAAATTAAAGAAAAATTGATATTTGCTCATTAAATATGGGCTCATTTCCTATTACCCCTGCGGTGTATTTTTTATCACAAATGAAATTTTCTCGTCACGGTAAGGTTATGTAGCGAACAGTGGCGTGGATATGTGTTAATTATTTTGATAGTAATTAAAGGATATTTTGATATGTCATTTTAACCATTTTATCCCTGAAGAAATTACTGTACGTAGATAAAATTGTAAGTGTAATTATTTGCTCTGTGAACAAGCAGAAATAAATTTTAATCACTTATAAATCTGCCCAGAAAAAACATGCACAGAAACAAGAAGGATGGACAAAATAAATGAAAAACGTTCCGATAAAAAATTTAAAGCAGGAATGATGGTCTATTGTAAATTGCAGAAAAGAAATAAATTAACCCTTGAACATAATCGATTTCAATTGAGACCCCATAATAATAATAAATTAAAAAGGAAAATAGCAAACCCTAATGAACTAAAAATACACACACAAGAGGAAATATAATTCCCATAAACGAAGCAAAAGGAATACACCCTGTCAGATTAGGAGTAGCATATAACTCCAAACAATATTTTGAATTACTTATTCAAATTAATTTAGAAATCATAATGTCGGTTCAAGAAAATGTAAAAACAACGTACCAATCAGTAAACATGCATATTAAAACTAATACACCGTTTGAAAACGATTTCGTTATGGATCTTGTTGTAGATCTATTCATATAAAATATGTTATTATAAAAGGTTTCAGGCCGAATATGTAGGAAATTGTTACGCAGAATTGTAAACGATGTACAGGACTTAATCTCAGGGGTATAAGGGTGCTTTGAATGCGAAGTTTCTAATGCGCAAACGCCACCTCAGATGGCGCAGTGCGCGTAGAATGTTTTAGAAGGAAACGAAACTTTGACAAGTTGTCGCTAGAGGGCCCTGTTTTCGGTGTAGTTAGGTCTACAAAATTTTGAAGTGTGAATAGTTTTGTTGAAAGTTGAAGGTTTTCAAGCAACAGCAATGGAAAAACAGAATAGCGAAAACGCAAAAAAAGATAATCAAGAACCTAGCACCAGCCGTGGAACGAAGAGACGTTTAGAAGATGATTACTATCGCACCCCAAAGAGAGCAAAGGGGGATTCTTCTTCGGACAGCAGTATCAGCTTAGCGACACCATTTGCATCGCCTCGCGACTCCAGCGATGACTATTACGATGTAAGATTCCATATTTAATAAGATTTAGTCTACCTCTCAGAAGTTCAGTAGTTTATGCAAAATTGACTATGTTTTCCGAAAGAAAAAACACGCCATGGTACGGGAATCGAACCCGTGACCAAACCCGTACCATGGTGTGTTTTTTCCTCGGTAATTCACCAAAAAGATCCTTTCCTTGACTATGTTTTATTTTCAAGCATATATATGATGTTAGTTCCGTGCAAGCGGGGAAACGCATGCACGGACAGAAACCAGAAGATAGCGTTGAAGCTTCGGCCAAAAGGGAACGAACTAGTTCCTATAGTTCGGAAGTAGAGGCTATATGCGAAACCATAACAAGAAGGGTGGAAATACCGTCGGCAAACGCAGAAATGACCAGTACTGAATCGGAAATGTCTGCTACGGAATCGGAAATGTCGGTTACCGGATCGGAAGTGTCGGTTACGGGATCGGAAGTGTCGGTCGCGGAATCAGAAATGTCGGTCGTGAAATCGGAAATGTCGGTTGCGGAATCAGAATGCTCGGGATCAGTATCGCCGGTCTCGCACCAGTCTGATTCTTTGGAATCCGATTCCTTAAATAGTGCTGGAGATGAACAAATGAATGTAGAGGACGAGTATAAGTCCCTCTGACTTTTCGTCCATTTCTCCACATTGTTTCACGATTTGTACGTTTCTATATTCAGGGAATTTGCAATAGTAAATAAATTAGTAGTTATTAGTGATCACAATTCAATGTCATTTCCTAAAATATAAAATTTAAGTTTGTGATTTGATGTACAAAATATTTATAAGATAGTTTAAATAAAGTTTCTAAATAATTTTTTTAAAGAACATTTTTATTGTCCCAAGTTTAAAAGTTCCTATAGATTTAGTAGTTACCCGCATTCAACAGTTATCTACAATATTTTCCCTCATACAATTTAATGTCGCTGCTGAAAATAGGGGTGAAATTGACTAAAATTTAGGTTATGTTAAATTCACTAGATTACCATTGTACTTGCATATAGGCAACCTAACATGCGTTCTCTTTAAAATTTTAAGTTTATTTACCTTTCGTTGACTTAAGATATTTATGTGTTGATACTTTATTTTAAGTTTGTGTTTTAATATTTACACACGAATGGTCTTTCAGTTCTCCCTTATTTGCAGTGGATCACTTTAGGGTTTTTTTGCTTTGTTATTGGGGGGGATCATTTAAAACAAGTTGGTAACACTCACTTAGTTTCGGTACTTGTCAGTTTTGAATAGTGTTCTACAGTTATCTATATTTTCTCGTTTAAAACTTCAGTCTGTTACTACAAATAGTTACCTGTAAGTACCTTTTTTAATTTTCTTCATTTTTCAGACGGAATTTACTGTAAAACTAATAAAGTAGTAACTTTTATTCGCTTCGGCAAATGAAAATTTTGTTAGGTTATGTTATATTTACTTCGTTAACATTTTGTGTAAATTGAATGATAAATGTACCTGACCATACAGAATACTGTCTTTCAGTCAAGTTCAGGTAATTTTTTGTAAATTTTAAAGTTTCTACAATTATTGTATTGACCAAAACTAACTGTAAAAGTAGAAGTATAGTGATCCACTTAAAATTTCAAGAGCCATGGATCGTAAGCAGAATCCCCCAAGATTCCAACGCACCGACATGAAATCTTTGCGTTCGCGCGGCAGAAGGGGCAGCGCCGCCGCCATCCAGCCTACGGCGGGTGGAAGTGGGGAATCGACGAACTGGAGAACGGAGTGTGTCCAACAGGAATTGGCGGTTGAAGGGCCGTCATCGTTTCAACCGTTGGGCGCAACTGATTCGACGGCAAGCTTCGCATCTTCGCAAACCTCCGAGCATTATCCGTGTTCTGAAATGGGGGATATGGAGCCCGGAAGTTCGGGAGCATCTGCATTCAGGTAGAGTCGCGACAGGGGTGTATTCAGTTTCGTTCATTATGTAAATTTAGAAAGTACATAAATCTATCTTATATTCTTAAACGTGCTAATCTTGTTAATGTAAATGCTAATCTTATAATGTACTAATATATACGGTGCGGACGTAAATGCCCCCCCCCCCTGACTTTTGAACCAGTCAAGATAGGAACATGAAACCAAACCGGTATCAAATGGTATAAGTTTGCGGTTATTCAGTGTAAATTTTGAATGATAATCTTGAGCGCTATCAACATTGAAATTTCAAATTGCAAAGGGGGTCTTGTGACACATCATTGAAAAGGTCTTTCAATTGTCTATTCAACAGTGGCGGTACTTTTCAATTCTATCAATCCGTTATAAAGTTACAATTATTTAGATGCAGTTTCGGAGGCACGCGTATAATTTGCCGTAAAACGCTGTATAGTCAAGGTAGGAACATGAAACCAAAGCGATATCAAATGGTATGACGCTTGCTGTTTTTCAACGTAAATTTTGAATATTAATCTTCATAGATGGCGCTGCGAGCGCTATCAACTTTGAAATTTCAAATTACAAATGGGGTCTTGTGACACATCATTGTAAAGGCCTTTCAATTGTCTATTCAACAGTGGCTGTAGTTTTCAATTCTATCAATCCGTTATGAAGTTTCAATCATTTAGATCCGGCTTCTGGGGCATGCCGTATAATTT
>JAWQRJ010001205.1:0-16629 GCA_033557515.1 Diorygopyx duplodentatus
ACAGAAACCCCAGTAAAGCCAACGCAAATATTGCATATGGATTTATTCAGGAATCATAATCAACCAAATGTGCGTTTCATATAATAGCCATAACGATGTAGAGTTAATACTGAAACTAGATTTAGAAGAAATAACTAATCATATATTGTTTAATCATAATATAATATTTCAAAATAATGAACAAATAGATATAGATAAAACTAATCTAATAAAAGAGTTAACAGACGAAGTGAATAGTAAATTGGAAATTCTAAATCTCAGACGTATTAAAATAAACAAAAGAGAACTAATAAACGTAGCAGACAAATTAATCAAAGCAGTAACTGGTAATCTCGATGATGAAGA
Source organism: Diorygopyx duplodentatus (assembly GCA_033557515.1). Taxonomy (NCBI): domain Eukaryota; kingdom Metazoa; phylum Arthropoda; class Insecta; order Coleoptera; family Scarabaeidae; genus Diorygopyx; species Diorygopyx duplodentatus. Next base: position 346 of record JAWQRJ010001205.1, read on the forward strand.
TGCTAAACGGTACGATGCGTTAATTTCAAAATTAGATCAAAACCAACGAACAATTGATCATAATTTGAACTATATTGCCAACATAATTAACGAATCAGAAATAAAAATAAACAATAATTTTCAAAACATTACTACTGAAATTGGACAATTAAATAAAAAATATTTTAATCTACAGAGTAGCGATCAATTAAATACACAAATCCAGTATTTGGAAGTATCCACTAGAATTATTGACCAGTTCATTAACATACTAGATCGAGCAAGGAGAAATTAATTGCATCCTTTATTAATAACCCCAACACAATTGATATCTGAATTGAAAACAATTCATTTGGATAAAAATCACAAATTCCTATTTCACATTTCAATCGAACAAATTGACATTATTGAATCACTAATAGAAATAAGAGCCTATAGGAACGATAATAAATCATCATAATCACAATATTGTTTCCCTTGATAAATAACGAAATTTAGCAATACTATGAACTATATCCTCTTCCAACTAAATTCAATGAAACATATATTCAAATAGAAAATATTAACAAACACATTGCATTTAATAATGATAAGTATATACTTTTTGAAATACCTTGTAAGGAGATTATCCGACAAGAATATTAGTGTAAAATTCAAATTGAATGGCTAAATCTAAATAATTGTGAATATCAGGTAATCACTAAAAAACATTATTAATAATAATTGTAAATTAACAAAACTCAAAGTCAAAGAAAATTACGAAATCATTGAATTATCTTTTGGAACAATAATGTTATTTTATACAGAAACCGTAAAAGAAAAATGTGGAAAAATTATAAAAAATGTTACATTAATAGGAACTTATGTTATCTATCCTAATAATGTTTGTGTATATGATTATACGATTATACGATGATTATTATTATATGAAAATCCAGAAACTGTATTAGAAAACTTATAGTTAGTAAATGTAAAGAAAATACATTAAATTTGCAGAATGTAGAATATAGGAACAATTCAAATTCACTTGTTATTATAATTCCAATCGGATGTTTAATCCTGTTAAAGATACATTGTAAAAACAATTAAACGTTGGAAAAACCATGTCAAAATCTAGGAGGAACTTTCGACTAAGGGTGGAGAAGTTGTGGTACAGAATCCCGTTGCTCTTATGCATACACAGCAGGAATAATAGATAAGAGCAGAAGAAGGGGAGAAGGTAACGAGAAGCCATAAATAGGAGCAACGCTTTATTATTCATAAGTTCTTAGCAAGTAATTTTCCCAGTGCATGTCGCTTATAACTCTTGTTGAAACAAATAAACTTGTTATTATTTTTTAAAAAATTGGCCTAAGATTGCGAGTTGATAACTCGCGTTTAATATACATAGGTAATGTAAAATTTAAAAATCTACGCTATCGGTTGTTTTGTTACTCATTGGCGAATTTATCTTGAAAAGCGGAAATCATAAAACATAAATATATTTTATGTCGAGATAAAAATGTACCGATCGCACGTACAAACGAAAAATCGGTAGGTTATACGCACGCAAAATTTAAATAACGATTCGCTACAAATATAAATTACGAAATTAATCGCTCGCATCGATATCCTACTCAAATAATACAAATGACACGATCAGAATTTATCACATCCGAATCCCGTTAATAAATGTCCGGGCTATTATCATTTTAATCTTAATGCTTTGAAAATAATACCGTATCGTTAAATTTGCGTAAATAAACGTATTGCAGCGATGTTAAAGTTTAAATATGGCGTATGTGATTAATTTAGGTAATTTTGTTTCTGCATAAACCTGTAGCGGGCAATGAAAATTAAACCGAAGCCCTACAGGCGGGGAAGGGTGGGGTTCTGATTGTATTAAAGTCGACCCTGCGACTTAATTGGTCGGTTAATTATTTCAATTTGCACGACTCATTTGAGACGTTGGAAAACGGATTCGGGGCAAATATTGGACTTTAATTTAATTTATTTATCGACGGAAGGAAATTTTAATTTCAAATTTTAAGTTTTTAAATTGCATTTTCCACTTGTCGCATTCGAATGCCGCTGATTTATTTAAAACTGTCTCTCCTCCATAGCCAACAAACGGTTCTTTTTATTGTAGTTCCAGAAGTTGTTATTTTTGTGAGAGAAGGGGAAGTCATCTAAGGGAATTGGGTCTCGCTCGTATTTTTCAATAAAATCTTTACTGTCGCGAAAGTGCTCGCTTCTTTGACGTTGGGCGCGATTTATACAAAGAAATGTCGTCGATACAAGAGGAACTATCAATCGTGACTTTATATTGGGTCCATAATGGCAGATATTCAGAAGATAGGGCCACGTTTATGAGTCCATAAAGTATAACAATAAATACAGATCATAACTCCACTTATAAAATGTTTACCATCTACCAATAGAAATCTGTATTATTTTGCTTCTCTTTTTATTGTTTGTCAAAATAATCGAGTGCTGCTGTAAGTAGATTAAGACTTATAATACACCACTTATTCTGGATTTAATATGTCCTACAACTTTTTAAATTATCTGACACGGAAATCTCCGTTATTAATCTTAGCATAAAGACAGGTAGAAAATCATATTCTCATGGGAAACTATGGATGGTGGTGGCAAGAAAGGAACCTGTACATACAACAGCGGAACACAAAAGTATTTGTTTAAGCTACCCATGTTTGACGACGCTTCGAGTTGAATAGAAGAGGAAGTCCGTGAGCACCCTCCTCGTACGGATCCAGGGCAAAAACTTTGTTTTTAAATATTTGACAGGGAATCATTGCAATTCCGGGGGTATGTTCCCGTTTGCATCACGCAGTGACACACACTTGAATGGATTGGTGGGCATTTTCGTATTTACAGAATGGAATTGGCTGGCACCAATGATGAAAGGTCCTTTATATCGTCCATATGAATCATATCGTAATGTTTGCCCAAAAAATATGGTTGAGTAGAGTTAAATTGAAATAATCTATGTATATAGTAGCACAAAATAGTACCGCTGAATTATGTCAGGTGGCTTTGGACACAATCAAACAAAATTGAAAGCTTTTGTGCAATTTCGTTAACGTTGGAATTACACTATTTCAGAGCTTGATATAGAGCGGGGGTCCCCAAAGTAACCCCTGCGGGTCGACAAGGTAACATAGGGGCACGATAAAACCGAAGGGGTCAAAAGGGGGTCGATAAATATCTCAGGCGTCATATGAAGTTTGGAGTGTAGAACAGAAAATCTGTAACCATTCTACAAAATTCTGAATTAGACTGTTTTATTCTCACGTGAGTAATTCCTCTGTTTCACATTTAACTACACCCAGCTTTCTCTCATATTAGAGAAAAATCGTGTTATCGAAAAAATCTTTCGCGATCGCCGAAAGCAGGGATAAATAAAATTTCATTAACTCGTAAAAAGCGGCGAAATCAGGGAGGGAACGGACGGACGTACAGTCCGGGCCAGTATATTTAATTTTCGCCCAATTCTATTTTTCCTCCCCGCCCTTTTTTCCCATTTATATTCGCCTCACAATCACATAAATAACTCGGACACGGCGTTGAATCCGAACCGAACCCGACAACATGCATTTAATTTTGCGCTATAAATTTCTGTGTAAATAGAGGACCGCAGCGGGTAATAACTCTTGCGCGGAGCTCTGTTGATTACACGAATTAAAACTCCGAAAGTTACATCATTAGCGGTCACTTGTTCCATCTTTTCGCTCTTAACGTCTGTTTTTTTTTGGTCCCTTTTAAACGTTCAAATGAGCTTCAAACCGCTAAACGGTTGCTAATTTTTGTCCGCAGACATTTCGGCTGGGGGGCACAGAATTACCAAAATAAGTTTTTAACGATGTATTTGTAGTTCAACTGGATATACTGGTAAATAACTACACAATTTTTATTATAATTAATAGAGGAAATAACAGTATTAATAGCAGCAGAACTAATGGTTTCAAGATATGAGCTTAATCTTGTAAGAAAATCTTTTGAGGTGATGATGGGGTTTGTAGTATGAAAATTCATACTAAGACCTCAAAATCAAAGAATTCCCATTACGTTCTAAATTGTTAATTTATATTAGCTAAGACACTCAATTTATCATTTGCTCTGAAATGTGTCTCTACACAGGAAAATTCTAACACCTAAAAGCGTTCTTTCGTACGTAGGGTTTTGCAGCAACTTTTAAAGGATTAAATTACGACACCTTCCTAGATACAACGCTAGAATTAATTGCCTGGCCTGAATAAATGGTATTTCGCCGGAGGTAATTGTCCCTAGGTGACAAATCTCTAAAGAGAAACGTTGGAGACTGGCGGATGAAAAGAAAAATACGATTGGATTGGAAAATGTTCCTGCACCCCACGCTTGTCACCGGATTTTACGGTTTCATTTCAAGCTGTCCACTTCTTCCAAATCACATTAGCATAGAAAATCAATTCCGTTCCCTGTACCAACCATTAGGGGGAAAGCGGAAATTTAAAGCTTTTACGCTTATAAATAAGTCAGGAGAACTTTTCGTTACAACTTTGAGCTGTACAATAACGGTTATTATAAGACAAAAGGCCCGACGAAATCCGCTTATCGAATTTGTAATGTTAGGGATGTTTTTGCGTCTGGCATAAAACTAACAAAAGGCTTTTCAAAAACCGCAAAAAGCAAAAACGCAGACCGGGCTGTTTCGAACTTCGCGCTGTTAGCACGTTTTTTTCCCACTTTAAAACAACCCGAAGGTTTTTACTTCCGCTTTCGTTTCCCCTTATTTATTCTTCCAATAATATAACTTCCACAGAGGAATTTTCCCGGAAAAGGAAAATTACTTAGAAATTTCCCTTTGAACTCTGTAGGGTAGGGAACGAATTAAAGAGATTTATATTCTTTAAGTGTAGCTTTTCAGAAAATTAAATGGACGATACATTTTTAATTTTAGCTTACTTTTTACTTTAATTTTACTTTTCTTTCTGCTTAGCGTTTCTATTGGGTTAAGCTGTGTCTTCTTTTTCGTCTCTTTTATCCCCTCTTATAAAGAGACATTAACTTATTAATATTTTTAAAAATGTGTGCGCTTGAAATAAACTGTGCAGAACTAAGTGCTTTCCGTTTTGATATTACAACGTAACTACGTCATATTAGGCTCGTTTGCTAAGACTTATGATGTGACCCGACCCTCATCAAATGTCAGCATGGATATTTATGGGTTATATAATAGGGAGGCGTACCTTAAGTTAAAATTTCTTTTATCGTTAAAGATTTTTATTGGCTTTTCCTTGAAAAGGTCTTTAATCTATCATTTTAACTATCAATTTGACGATTTTAAAATAATTTCCCTAAAGTATTATAGATCAATAAAAATTAATAAAATACCATATACCAGCAATTATTTCAACGAGCATATTATTTTTGTAACACTGACATATCCGTATGAAATTTTCATTTAACCTATTTAATTTTCAATTAGCTTTTCTCAGGATATATCCGAATGTCAATTATATGTATGCATGATTAATAAAAACAATCGATATGAAAGGGGAAATATTGCTTGCTATTATGAACTAAATCAATAAGTGTACACATAAAATATGATCCCTTTACTATGTTTTCAATGGTGATATATTTCAGAAGATGATATATTTCCGGAAAGACCTTGCAATAAATGTATTCTTTGTTCTCACTACACATACATCAATTTTTAATATGCTGAATTTAATTTCGTACTGCAATATATCGGGACAAGGCTATTCCAAACATACTTTTCGTGCGTTCCTATTCTCATAACTTACCACTTTAGGCACATTTATTGCACCCAGCCCTCCTCCCCCATTACCCTTATTCTTTTTCCGCACACATCCGACCAAATAATGCGCCCATCTTTGTATTCTTTCGTGACCCCAGGGGTGCAGCAGTATTTTTGCTCACGTATATTAAACTTTACATAAAAGATTAAATTCTGGCTACAGTTCCCGTAGGAAAAAGGGCAAGACGTCGTCGAGGGCCAAGCCTGCTGGGACCTGCTGGGGCCGAAGAAATTAAATCAGGGTGCCCCTGAGTTGGGGAGGGAAAGCGAATTCCGGCAGTCAATACAGCACGCGTCTTGACAATTCAATTATTGCGACTTTTCGGGCCGTCGACTTTTTCAATGACGTCACTAATGGCGTGTGAGTCACAGCGCTGGGAAGACACGGACGGTTCCGTAATTTTGGAATTCCTTTGAGAGTACTTGCGTAACCGGAAAATTCCATAGGGAAACTTTTTAGGAAGAAAATCTCAATATTGGCGGACGATAGTTGACAGAAGACGGGAAATAACTGAAGCTTTTAGACGTTTTCCCATAAGCATTATTTGTTTAACTATACGTACAAATCATGGTGAAATGTCAAAGGTTTAAAGGGTGTCGCCAAGTTAAATCAGATGTGTTGATTATGTTCCTTGTTAGCTTAATTAGACAGAATAATATTTGCAACGCAATGAGGCAAGAGACCCTTGTAACGATACCTTTTGCCCACGGCGCTGGCGCGTGGCTAAACATTCGGCTTGGTAATTAGCTAATTAACTATTCACCGCGCATGGGGAAGCAATGTGGAATTAGGCATTAACTATAGATAACTTGGATCCCACGTTTAGAAGTAATGAGGAAAGGTATTGGAAAACATAAAGGAATTAGAACATAACATATCTATGTTCTGATAGCAAAGGTCCATCCATGATTGTTTCTGATAACATCCTTGCATTGATGAACCTTTATAAATGAATGAAGGAATAAATAACTAGGTATTTAACATCTCTGTATCCTGGTTATGGGTTCCCTTTTATATCATCTTTGTAGTGGTAAAATAAATAACTTCAACAAATATGCTTTTAATAGGTATTATTAGTATTATTATTATTATTAATAGTATATTATTTTATTAATATACAATAATACTTTTAAAAGGTATGTAAGCGTTTAGGTTAACGAAATAGGAATAATGCCGTATCAGCTCGTTCAGTATTACGAAACGGTACGAGTAGGCAATAGATATAGAAATGTAGTGTAGTCGTGAAGACAGTAGATTGGACAGTTATTGAAGAGTAGAAGTTGAATGCGTTGAGTTATTGTCTACATCCAAATATTAAAATACACGCTAACAATGAAGTTATTACATCTTTCCAAACAAATGTTTACCAGGATGTGTCTATAAGTTATGATTACAGTCATAAAAAAGTTCGTTAAAATAATTATAATTCGTTTTATAGTATTTATATAAATGTAATCAATGTAAGTTTCAAAAGAAATCTTGTAGAACGAAATACTCTACGTCATTCCACGTACAAAAAGTAAATTACAACTTCAATTTCTACTGAGATTCTCTATCTTAATTATATCGCGAAAGCTGGCGAGGCGAGCGAAATAGGCAAGTAATTGCAACTTTTTTGTTCGGCGAAATTACGTCAAATTCAATAGCGGGTGCCAGTATTGGAGCAGCGGGCCCACTTCTGCTCCGATGAATTAAAAATTGAACGTATCTCCTTGGAGCAGGTCGTTTTTTTTCCTTTACATTTCTAAGGGGAGAAGCGGTCGAGTGGGGGACCCAAAAATAGATTCTCATCCCGCTCGAAGTGTCTCTCCTTATCTTATTTGTTACGGCCAACTTTAAATGGGAAAAGTATAAGTAATTTTCACGGGCGTTTAGTGGCTCCAAAGTCGGCCTCGATCAAAATTGGACGTCCAGAAGGTGCAGATAAAACTTAATTTATCTTTTGGTAGCGCGCTGGTAAATCGCGAACCAAAATCGGTACTCCGGCACTTTCATTTCCAACCGTTCCGATATCTAGATCAACGTAAATGACACTTTAGGTGCCTCTGGAGGACGAGAAAGTTTTGCGATGGCAAGATCTATTGCAAACGTTGTAACTTTATGGCCTGACACCTCGTCAAATCATTGAAAATTTAAAGAAAGATTATGCCATGGATTTTCGCTTATTTAAAGATGTAAAGAAAAAGTAATACAATTGGTTACGTAAATTGTCCAATTATCCTTTAGGAAACTGAGGTCCTATAGGAAACGTCTTCAGAAATATAAATTAAAACCTTTTTACTAGGGTTTTGATTTACATTACAAATTACAAACCTAGGTATACATTTATGCCCATCTTTGCATAATGTTTTTATTAATTTCGCCCAATAGTATTTTTGTATTCTGACACACAGTGATTAGGTATGTCGAGTTATCAACGTAATTACAGTTCGAGTCGGGCAATATTCCCCTAAGATCCCGCTTGCAAAGCCGCGATAACAAGATGTTGCACTTGCTTTGTACACAGGATGGTTCCATTGAACATCAGTAGATTAATGGAATGATTAGTATGCGTATTGCACCAGTATGGGTGTCACTCACCTGCATGTTCCGTGTTAAGTCAGGACTAATACGACAGGGTCCTTTGACAGGATTAATTAAATTTGCAAATTACATCGTGGCCATCCACCGTAATGAATTTATAAAGGATTTCCAGTACATATCGCAATACACGTCGTAATATATCGATTTTGCTATCTCGATTTTGTTTACCTGCATTGCATACAATTGCTTACCTGCACAAGTCCTAAAGTTTTCTACCGCGGAAGTATGGTTCCGTCTCGTTTCTTTTTATGTACACAACAGTAGGGTCCTAATAAAACTTTCAGGGCCCCCGCGAAATGATTGCAGACTAAACTACGCCAATATTTCACAGAATAGTTTATACCCGGTACATATAAGCTTCTAGAAGGGATTTACGAGGGTGATATTATACCCACAAGTCCGAGATGTGCCTTTTTGATATCGGCTCCCATATGGGGATAATCCGACTCTATACTATCGCACAAAATCATATTAGGTCGGGGCTAGAAAAATTACGGTATATTCTGTAGTAAAATCTTAATATTTACAGGGCTGGAAACGCTAATATAAACCGTGATGAGAGTCCCCATCCAGTCCCCAACAATTCTTGCGCAACTCCGAAAATTTCGCCGGAAGGATATAATAAAACTTTTGCCATCAAATACGGAACAAGAGAAATTTTAATAAACCCTTGACCCTACCCGTTTTGACAATAATCCCAAGCCCCAAAGCGCCTCGTGTCCGTGTTTACGTCGCATTCTAGATGGCGGCACCCTTGATTAATATAGTGCCCTCCGGAAACCTTGGAATCCAGATGTCGAAAAGATTTATATCACCTCCATATATTCACGAGAACGCTGCATCTGAAAATCGTGCTTATTGTGCTTTATGTAAATCCGTTCGTAGATTGATTTGTTGGGAGGACAATTGATTACATATTTTTTGCTGGTTTCTTAAAGAGGTTATTGGATACAATAGTTGGGTATAATAGTTAAACCATATTCTCATTTTTAGATATCATATTGTCATAATTGGTTAGTTTGCAGTTTTAAAGTTTAACAAAACAAAACATAACTCTAATAATAATAACGATCCAACTCAAGTAGGCGGTAACGACTAACAAGAAACTTCAGCCCCAACGTACCCCTTAAAAATATGATTTACATGAAAATTAAACGGGGCTGGCGCCGAATTTTCTGAAAGATGCAAATTTCGGCATCCCCCAGGTCGGCCGTAATAAACGAGGGACAATTTTTCCATCCCCCGACGTATTATAACGGGGTATTAGTTAGAAAATTGCGGCGTGATGGATTCGGCTGACTTTAATTAAATTCTGCCACTTCCTAAGTCGCAGTTGAGTTCAACTCAAAAGGTGGCAACTCCGTGCGAACGAGGGGCGACGGCGGAAGGAGAGAGAAGTATTTTGTCGGAATTATGCAATATAGCCTCACAAAGGCCGCGTAAGCCAAAGAAAGTCCGCTGAAATTGTGTCTCTGGGAATGGCCAGGATTAAATTAAAGAACTTTTTTAGGATTTAGTCGTTTGATGGTTTTCCAGTTTGTACTCGCTGCATCCAGGCACTGAACGGTGAACAGTATTTATGTGACCAAAGGACATTGTGGTTAACGTTAAATAACAAAGTATTATGAACCAGTAACGCTGTTCAACATTACGATTTCAAGTAATAAAAGATTAATGCGGAATCTAATTACTTACAAAAGTTTGAGGGGCGAAAATATGAATTAGAGAGCGTATTTATCTCTTTTGTGCCTTTTACAACTTGACCTTTGTACAGATAAAAATTTGAATAATAATGAGTAAAATAAATGGCAAAAAAGTTACCATGAAAAACAAGAGTGCAAGAAGTTTTTACACCTTTTCTTATATAGCTATTAATTTATTAATTTTTAATGTAAGTAAGTTTGGCGAACTTTATAAATATTCACGGGCCAACTGCGAGTTTTCATCGGAATGACTTGGCCCAAGAAAATATATAACTCGGCGATATTGACCGCGCGAAAATTAAATTAGGAAACTTTACGGGACGCTGAGATTAGTTCGAATATGCCCTCTCAAAAATGGATTTACGAGCGTGGCAATAAATTCTCAACGAAATCTGGGGCGCTTTTCCACGGTGGCCCGATTTTGTTCCTACTAATTAAATCAAAGCCACCCCGGATATATCCACACCTAGTTTCAGCTAGGTGAGGCAATGCCGAAAAGTATTATATGTTGGATCGAACCTGATCTCAATGTGTTGAGGGTCGTATAAAACTGCTTATGCTTCAGATTAAACATTAAAATGAACGAAAGATTTTATCTGGTAGGATAGTTAGCTAAAGGAAATAAGTTAAATCTAAATAAGAGGTTTGAAGCGCAACATTTTTACCTAAAATGTTATTTTATGCAACAAAGTCGAAAAAGACAAACGATGCTGGTAACGAAAATTACGCAAAGAGCCGTGGAGCGAAGAAGACAACGGTCTATTTTAAGGGGCAAACTCGGTTTCCCCACTGAATTATAAAGGAATCAAAACAATCAAAACGGAGGGTCGTTATTCTGTCCGTTTAAACCTGATTCAGGGTTTTCTTAACAGCTGAAATAATTGAGACAAAATCTGAATGCCGAAAGTTATTCGCTACATTAATTGGAAACATAATGTCTCTTCTTGTGAAACAGAGTAATTATTCATCGATTTCTACCTGTATTTAGCGATCACGTTTACATATCAAAGCAAATTTAACCAATAAAATATACCAAAATACAGCAATAGTAGAAACAGTACAGCAAAAAAACAGATTTAGTTACATTACAACGGTTTTATCAAAAGATTTAGATGAGGAAGCTGCATTGTGAGCAATAAAATTTTACGGAAAACGGAAAGCAATAAAAAGGTACTTTCAAAACTGTTTCTAAATGTTTTTTTTATTTGACGACTTCGAAGTTGTTGTGAAATTAATTCCTAACATAATGAATCGCATACTATTACCGAGTTTATGAATTTTATGGAGACACACCTGTCATGCCAGAAGAGTACGGTAAATTTCTGTCCACGAGTTACGATTATCTGAATGGAAAGCTTTCTCTTGTAGTGTTTCTTTTTAATTTGCTATATTTCCACTCGATTGAAATTTTGCGCGTTTCTAAATATTTCACTGTAGCGTTGTGTCGGTCCACCGACAATAACATGCATATTAAAACTGGGAATATAAATTGCTTTGCAAGCCCAACGCTGTTGATTTATGCAGCAAGGTCGGGACATCATAGCATTGTGGAGTACCGCGCCTAATGCACACCGCATGTGTTTGTAGATTACCTTTCGGTACGGTACGGCTGGAATAATGGCCGCGTCAAACTAAATCTCCGTAGCGAGGGGCCGGTCCTAGACGCAATAAATCAGGGACGGGGCTTTACGCTAAACAACCGTGTTTTGCATACTCGCAAAATAGATCCATTTTTAAATACTGCACAGGACGATATATCAACCGGATGGAAAAACGAGCTTTTTGCGTTCCCGTCACACACTTTTACATCGCGCTAATGCAGCTGTGGCCGTCATTGCTCTACGATTTTTGTGCTAAAGGCGTCGGCGACAGCGAATAGTATAAATCTGAGTGTAACACATTTAAAACACATTAATCGCCGCGGATATATATGGCGCTCATCCAAAATACATTAACGGCGATACACGGAAACGCGGATAAGAGGAGAAGGGCGGGAGAGTAACACTTTAATTCTGAGTATTTTCAAGTGTCACAGTTCGCCTCGCGAAACGTTCATTTTTATTCTAATCCCGGATAATCCGACGTACTTTAAATCTGCCTCATCTCCTCCTGTAGGCCGTTAAATTATATCGAATTTTCACGTACCCTATGATATAAGCGTAGTATAGACCTCAGTACTTCGAATTTGTAAATTATCTATGACGGTTTTATGTGCCGCTAAATCAACCTTAAATTGATGCTAAAACTGTACTTACATTAATGTAGGTATAGGTAGAGGCTTTCTTCTGCAATGTGACGATGTACACATCTAACGTTTACTAAATCTATGTTTTAACTAATTGCTTGCTGACATTAATTTGACTCCCTGGGTCAATCAATGCGCGAACACTAGAATAATTTCCCTGGGCATCCAAAATCCCAACCCAAGCAGTAGCTAAAAGTACTGTTGAAAAGATCGACGAATTGTTTGTCAAAACATTCGTTGGCGAATTCTCCACTTCTTCAACTGGTGGAGACAAATTAGAAGCTATTGGATTAATTGAATTATTGGATTGAGATTGCCTTTGCGTTCGATGTTCGAAGTGCAGAAAGGTATGATGTCTTCCAAAACATTTCCTGCAAGACCTTTGCGACTTGATGGTGAGGTTTTAAACAATTGATGTACAAACGAACTTTGAATCTATCTTTTTCAAAAGAAGACTAAACAAAGGAAAGTCCTAATGTTCTGTTGGAAATTCAATCAACTTTAGAGCCGCAACATTTTCCGCGAAAATATCAATCAAAGTGTTGAAAGCCCCAGACGAACGAGTTTTCATATTTGGCGCATTTAAAACTGCTTCCCAATAATGAGTGGCCAAAGTCCTTTAGTTCTGCTACCGCTTCAACAAAGTGCCAAAGGCTATAGTATAATTCCGTCAGTGGTAATTATCGAATGAGCCTTAAGGGTGCATCAGTTAAGGATGATAATAATAATAATTGTCAAGTATTGATGTTTCTCAATACTTGACCTCAGATTGACGGATGGCGGGCGGATGAAGCAACCGTTTTTCAACCGAGGGTTTTTCCTTTCTCTTTTTTTTGAAGCGGGGAGTAGGATGAGAGAGAATTCCGTTTTTTTAGTTGTTTTCTCTTTTTGTTGAGAATTATGTTTGTGTTTATTATGGTAGAATGGAAGAACGGTTACTGAAGAAGGCTGAATTCTGCCATAAGATTGTGTACAAGTCTTCTGTAATATTTTTTAAGTTAAATTACTGTTAGTATTATTTTTTGTATATAGGCATTTGTTCACAATAAAGTATTATTATTATTATTATTAAAGGATGGCAAATTAATTTTAGGCAATTTAACACCGCATGAAAAATTAGAGCAACTAGTTCAGGATTGAATATTAACTTTCCGTTCATGTTTAGTACTTAAAGAATTGTAATATAATTTAGTTTGATAGAATATATTTCTAATGCCACTTCTGTAATCGCTCTAATTCCCTTTCATTATCCAAATTAGCCTGCAAAAGTGCAGTATTAGCGGTTTCAAATTCTGTGTAAATACGCTTTTTCATAACGAACAAAAACTGATCTTTCAACAATTCATCTCTGGAAGCTCTATCACCAAATTCCATTATCTTTTCCAAGCGAATTTTCGCTAGACTAGACGAAAGCTTGTATGTTCTTACTTTTCTAGACACTTTTGTTCTACACTATTCAAAATAACTAATTAGAACTGTGTGACTATATCTAAAGCAACTGAATAAACAGGTTTACGAAATAACAAAATCCGAATTATTATAAAATAATCGCACCAAATTAAACCAATTCAAATTTCTCTCCAGAGAAACATGAATTTAAACATAAGTACAAAATTTTATAACCAAAAGCAATGTTCGGTTTGAAACAAAAGCGACAAAATAAACTTAACCGAACGTAACATAAAGTACGATGGTTCTGCACATCATTCAAACATGACTTGCTGCGATCCAGCAGACAACTGACGACTTGAGAAACGACTTTCGCACCGCGAGAAACGAAACGAAAATCTCGAAAACCTGACCGCCTTGACCTGACCAAAATCCGACTGTCGAAGGACCAAATAAGTGTACACGCGTTTCGGTATCATAGTACCATCATCACGGACAAACATGGACTTTTTGATTACATTATGAACTATAATTAAATTCAATTAAAATCAAATTAAAATCACGTGTTAAATTATTGTAAACATTACGTTAAGGGTAACTTACTTTCTACATTTCTACGAACTATGCTAACGTTGGAATATTGATCCTGATTTGGATGGATCCATTTGAAGTTATTTAAAATAAAATTAGATTATTTCTAAAAGACATGCTTGCCTCGCTGACGGCTAGGGTTGCAGTATTAGACGGAAAACTGGTCGAATATGTTTTATATAAAATTGCGTAGCAATATGCGCGCTAATAATTTGGATTTTGAATTTAAAATCAAAAGTTCAAAAGTTTAAAAATAACATTGTTATATTGAAAGAATTATGATTATAACAGTTATATGATTCTGCATATTTATAAAAATTTATATCAATTACTAAATTGAAGAATTATATTAAGTAATTTTAGAAAGTTAATGTTTGTAATATAATAAAATAGCGAGTTATAAATTAGTAATATATAGAGTTAATGAGAAACTTCAATCATTAATTAGTAAAAATAAAAATAAACAAAAAGAAACGGGCGAAATAGAGTAAAAATAAATTATAATTTTAAAAAAATTGGGAGATTGATTAATTAATAATAAGTACGCAAATAAAAAGAAAAAATATTAAATTTAATGTAAAGTCGAAAAATAAAATTATATAGATATTTATTTTTTGTTATTGAAAGGGTGTCTGAGGGAATGGTAAATATGTGGAATATTGTTTTCCAATTGATCATTAAGTAGTAATTTTTCACAGAGTTCCATACAATTACTATTCAAACGTAGATAACCATCTTCCAAAGAGGGATGTACTGCTAGCTACGGTCCTGATTTGTAAGTTTTCCACACAAAAGATATAAGTTACTAATTATCTTTGAAGCATGCCGCAACGGTTTAAAAAAATTTCTATGTATTACCCAATTTGATTTACACCTGCGTTTGAAATCAAAATTGTACCATTTTTTATCCTTTGGTAGTTTTTTCTGAAATGTTTAATTTTCCTGAATTATATATTGTTGCGTCTCCACAATATATTTAAGTTTAAGTTTGATTTACTTTTGAGCAGTATTGTATAAACTTGAATTTCGTATTTCAAGTTTTTTATGTTGTTATACACAGGTGCGATACAAGCTTAACTCTGAACAAATGGAAAACTATACACCTTAAACTACATAAATCACTGTTAAAGATCAAATTCATCAAAACATGTCTACACTTTAAGTTAAGTCCAACTTTTGCTAATTTTAAATTTCCTAAACAAATCAATACAAAGAAAGTATTCAAATTAAAACAACAATTTATGAAAACAGAAATTAGAAAACAATACAAAAAGTTAATAATTACGAAAACATTATACAACCTTTATTCAGATTTAAACATAAAATTCCACTTCCTAATACTTGACGAATATATTTCAAATGCTAAATTCCTCAATAAAATCACACTTCATAAAATAATTAACAAACACAAAAAGAAAATAGAATTATTAAAATCAAAACGAATCCCAAATACACTATCTGAAAATTTACACTAATTGCACACCCGTTGTACTAATCTTTCATCTCTGAAACTAACTAAATGAGAAAAAACGCTTCTTCAAAAAGGACATCACTATGCTCCGTATAAAGAAATCAACTTTCCAAAGTTTACAATAGAAATTGAAGCAGATGTCAAAAACCATTCAGAAGAGGAAGAAATCAAGAAACAAATTATTACAACCATTAGAAAAGAAGAAAACCTACATCATCGAAGTAAACAATCAAGAATACCTGAAGATCAAGAAAACATCACACTACGAAACCTACAGAAAAAGATAAAAGGAGAAAACACCATAGTTACAACAGGTGACAAAAACGCTGGTTAATCCTAATGAATAACGTAGATTACATTCAAAAAACAGAACAATTTATACAAGAAATGACTTTGTGGAGGTAAAGGGAAACCCTAATCTAACAATAATTTCAAAAAAATCATAAAAAATACTTCAGTAAATAAATATAATTTCTAATAATTCCTAAAAAGCATTAGCTAAGAACCCAATAACCCCTA
>JAWQRJ010001206.1:0-16627 GCA_033557515.1 Diorygopyx duplodentatus
ACCATGAATAATAAATAAATTCATAACATCATCATTGGAGTAATTATTAGTTGCCATTTTCGAACACATTAAGAACTTCTCAACGTTGTCAAGAACTAAACATGTGAAATATCTTGATAAATCGATTTTCAAATGATACATGCATTAATTTTTCACCCTAAATATGAAATCAACCAACCTAAGTTACATAAACGTCAAAATTGATAACTAATTTGTAGGCAACCCAATTTATAACATATGAACGTATTGTCAAAGGATCGCTTTTGCATCAAGAACTCGAAAAAACTTAAATAACCGGAAAAGGATACATTTTAGGTATGGGGAATCCTAATACCGTTCAACGATGATTTTAATTCTACATTCAATAAGATAAAAATATTTGGTAGATGCCATTTAAAAAAAATACTTCTTGTTATTTAAAGTTTTCTTATTTCAAAATTCGTTTTTGTAAAGAATGGTTAATGAAGTATGAAACATTTGGCATAAGGATAATTATGAATAATTTTTGCGAAAAAATCAATATCCCGAAAACGATTAAGTTTAGGCCTGGCAAACGTATTACGAAAGTTGTTGAAAATTGAATGTAGATTTAGAAAAAAAATTAAAATTTGGGTCATTCCATTTAAATTGACAAAGCTGTTGTCAACTTCCGGTATTACCGGGACCGCCAGCTTATTGAAAGTATTTTTATCATATATTTCTAATGAACGGTCTACCTGTATAGTTCAGAAAAATATGGCACCCAAAAAATCATTGGTGTTATTACAGTATTTCCCACCAAATACTCCATTCAACAATCTTTGCACTCGATCTCAATTTTAAGGCAATCTCATAAAACTTTAGCTACAATTCAAGTGCAAAGTTACAAAATTGCGAATCATATGTGATGAGGAACATTATTAGAGTATACTAGAGTACACTCAAGTATACTATAGTATACTTGAGTGTATTAGAGCATACTAGAGTCGACTATTTTCAGTAATTAATAACAATATTTTCGGAACATGTCGAACGTTTGTTAACCCATTTATGCCTATAGTCCTAGATGTAAGACAGTAGTTTAAATAGTTTTCATAATAGTTCCAAATGATTAAAAAATTATACCAAAATCAAAATTATTTAGAAAAATAAATTTCAGGCATAAATGGTTTAAACGAAAATTATAAACGTACTTCATTTTATAATTGACACTAATGCGACTGTAGCGAATTAAAACGACCAGAAACCGACCGGCTTATAATTCCAACTGGGAGCACGTCAAACTAATTACAAGTGCGCGACTCGTACACGTATTTACTTAAGCGGACGACCGTCTACTATTTTCAGTAATTTTAATCTTCCATGTTTATTTAACCGGTGGAAGGCCGACGTGCAATTTTCACCGTGTCATGCCGCTAAACGCCAGTCTGATTCACGTGCCTTAGCAGACAATAAATTTAACCCAATTTAGCGTTATTACAACCTTCGAGCGCATTCCGAGCCGTGCAAATTGCGGCGAAATTGCCATCGTCTAGCGGTGCCTTTACATTTTACGCTCACGCCATTTACTTCTCGCCACAACGTACCATGAACGTACGAATGCAAAAAAAACATCATCTTATTTTAAATCCCCTTTAAAATGAGATATTAAAATAGTGTAGGTTGGCAATCTTTAAAACATGAACTAATAATCAAATTTCTCCAACATACTTCGGCATCTTTTGTATAACTTCAAAAGCGAATGCTTAACAATAACAACACTAAAGGAATAAAGCGCACAAACGTATCATTGCATCCTCAAGTGTAATTTTAGATGTCACCGTACCAGAAAGTGCAACAATGGCACGTCAAAGTGGTTGTTATTGAGTTCCTGGGTTGGAAAACGTTTGAAAAAAAATACTGGAAGTGTAGTGGCAACAAGCACCGGGAGTTTCCTTGCTATTGTAAGGGATAATGTATCACTTCGAGGGTAGTATTGTCCCCCTTAAGGTCTGTAGGACAACTTAATGACAGGGCTGCAGTTGGGATTTACTGAGATAAGGGTGGAAGTAGCTACTAGATTCCGCCTAATGTTTAAATTAAGGGATAAATGTATGTTTCTTTTTCATGGGATTGTGCTTACAAACTTTGTAAAGCTTCGCGAATAGTTTCCGGTAGATATAATGGTTGGTTTATTTTTAATGTTATTACCACAAAAAGTGATGTGTTGTTTAAAACTTAATTTGAAGCTTGACAAACAAAACAGCTGGTTAAAAAGAACATACCGATTACAACAATTTTTATTTCTTAAACATGATACTCTTAATTTCATCCACAAATTTCAATCAAACAACAAACTCCTTTCTTAAAAATTTACGACTTCTTCATTTCTTTTTTTAAGAATAGATTTTATAGGTGATGTCATTGTATATATGTAATTACTATTACCTCTGTCCGAAAATAGTTGCTACAGTTTAATTTGACATTCAGATTATTGATAATAGGCAACTTAATTAACTTCTTTTCACGTAGTTATCAGGAGTTTTACGAATCTAAGTGTGTCATGGCCAAACTTTGTTTAAACTCGTTGCGCTTTTGTTTTACGCTGCTGTTGCAAAACTTCAAATTCTGACATATTAATTATTTAAGCGCTGTAACATAACGAAAACTTAAAAATGCCAAGAAAACAACCAAGTGGGACAAAAAAGTGTGGAGAATTTAGTAATCACGATTGCAAGCGAAACTTCCATCACTTATTGCAAAATGTCAAAGACGATAACAAACTCAAACGGGGTGCAATAAATACCGCTGATCGGAAGTTTTGCTGTTCTGGTTCCACAATTTCAAAATTGTGGAAACAAACTAATGTGGTCGCAAGCCAAAGGAATATAGTCAACAGATTCAAAACATTTCCAAAATTTCCCTCTGCAAAAGAAACACATTAAGATCGTTGGCACATGAATCTAAAATTCCGAAAAATACATTACACGACAGATTGAAATCAACTGGTGTGGATCACTCACACGACTTTCTCTCTCCTAACTCTCGTTTTGCTCTAACTCATAAACGGGTTTGTATAAAACTATGATTTATATACTGAAAGAGAGCTGAAAGTTCAATGTTTTTAATTGGCTACAATAATTTTTGAAAAATATATTAGAATTATTTTTAGGTTAACATAATGTAAGGTGTTACAGTTTTTATATACCGACAGAAAGTTGAAAGTGCAACTTTTTCAATTGGCCACAATAATGTTTGAAAAATGTATTGGATTTTAACTCATAAACGGGTTTGTATAGAACTTTGATTTATACACTGAAAGAAAGCTGAAAGTCCAACGTTTTCAATTGGCGACAATAATTTTTAAAAAATGTATTGGATTTTTGCAAAAAAAATAAATCCGTTAAAGAATTATTTTTGGGTTAACATAATGTAAGGCCTTACAGTTTTTGTTGTAACTCATAAACGGGTTTGCGTAGTACTATAATTTATATATCCAAGGAAAGCTGAAAGTTCAACGTTTTCCATTGGGTACAACAATTTTTGAAAAATATATCGTATTTTTTACAAAAAAAAAACAAATGCGTTAAAAAATTATTTTTCGGTTAACATAATGTAAGATGTTACAGTTTTTGTTTATAACTCATAAACGGGTTTGTGTAGAACTATGATTTATATACTGAAAGAAAGCTGAAATTCCAACGTTTTGAATTGGTACAATAATTTTTGAAAAATATATTGAATTTTTTACAAAAAAACAAAAGGCGTTAATAATTATTTTTCAGTTTGAAAGTTCAACGTTTTCAATTTGGCTGCAATAATTTTTGAAAAATATAGTCGATTTTTTAGAAAAAAAAATGCGTTAAAGAATTATTTTTGGGTTAAAATAATGTAAGGTGTTACAGTTTTTGTTGTAACTCACAAAAGGGGTTCCTGTAGAACTATTATAGTCCAACGTTTTCAAATGACTAGAATAAGTTTTGAATCAACTGGTGTGGATTACTCACATTACTTTCTCTCTCCTAACAGCTAGATGAAAAATGGTTTTATCTAACTAAAACAAAGAGAAATTTCTACAGACGAATAATACAGACGAAATCTGGGTTTTGGGTTTTTTCAATTCCAAGCAATCGATTCAGAATTAAGCATACGAAAGCATATTGGGATACAAATTGGGAAACATTAGATAGCGTTTTTTTTTGTCATTTCAATTAGCTACGAAATCTGCATTATTACATAAAGGGTGTAACAACTACAAACTACAACATATAAGTAAAATGAAGTTAAGGCGAAGTTCGACTTTAATGACTTGTATAAAATGTGACGAAAACGCCGTTAAAACAGCGCAGGAATTTTAGCAGAATAATGTTTAAAATGTGTTAAACTGTTATGTTTATAATTTATCTGTTTTCTCGTTGAATTAAAATATGTTTGTTCAGTAATTCCTCGTTTTATTTTTTTTACGAAATGTAGCAACTATTTCCGGACAGAGGAAGTCATAAATTTGATGTTTGTAGTGCTTCGAAAAATTTGAAATATTTCCTGAACTAAACGAGATATCATATCTCGGTTTTCAATCTCATATTAAACATGAAAAATACTACCCTTTTCGTTCTACACTTAATACACAAGAATATTAAATGTTTATGATATGAACGTCCATATCATAAACACCACAGTTGGAAAAATTGCAATCATGGATAACTTTTTAAACACAGTGGTATAGTAATTTTTCACAATTCTCAAATATGAGCGTTACTTAATTTATTGTAATTAACTGAATACACAGTGTCTACAAAGTACTGAATACACTATGGGCACTAAAAACAATTTTATGTTATTAAAAGATCAATATATTGCCATTTTTACTTGAATTATTGTTCCCAAAATTAATTGGAATGGACTTAAAGCTCAGTTTAGCACTAAACAACGTAGTCAAAGAACTTACGGTCTAAGGGTAATTGTGTTAAAAGTTAGCATATAAAATCAGTTAATAAAGTACAGTTTAAGCATATTTCCGTTTTTGCTGTGATATTAAGAATGAAAAATACTTTCGTTTTCTTTCTAACTTAATGCTCTGGACAGTGAAAAACGTTTTTGATGCGAACATTGAAATTTTGAAAATTACAATCATGGCTAAGTTAATTAAGTTGATTGTATGTCTTTCGATTTTATCTATGTATTATTAGCGTTATTCTAAATGAGTTTCGATATATTCTTTACACTCTCAATATTTAATAATACCTATAGTAAATGGAACACACTCTATGTTGAAAAATAATTTTAGATCTGAAACAAACGTTTTTGAAAGTGAATTGCAAATGATAGTGAATTGTGCTAAGATAAAAAGACCTTTAACAGTTATATTTCTTGTAAGTAATTAAATCATCGGCTTAAAACATATAATAAATCACCGACTTAAATAGTATCACGAGTTGTAAAACAATAAAGAATCAAGGTGTAACGTAAAATGCTACAACATGCTGTTCATTCTTAATATACATTTGCACAGGATTTCAAGGATAATATTTCAAAATTCGAAATATTATTCGACTAGACTATAAAAAGAAATCCAGTGTAAACCAGTAAAACGTTTCTGTTCCATTCGTCAAAAATTAATCACCTATCCACCATTTCTCCTCTGAAATATTGTTCAGATAAAATAACTATGACAACGCTAAATCTAAAAGTTGGACTAAGAAGTAATTGTCTAATAATATTCTTTAGAACACTGAATCGATTTCCTCTTCAAAGTTTTTTCACTTTCTACCTCTTTAGCAGCTATCAAATAAACATAGATAAATGGGATATCACGTATATGTTGTAAATTAAATAACAAGAAGATTTTTGTTTTACGGTTAAAAAATAAATAATATTGGCCATTTACTGATCATACTTATGGGACATTTTTAATTGTATTAATTTTTTTTTATGAAATGTAATTTTTGTAGGAGTATGTTAATACCGGAATACCGGTATTTTTTGCACCAATACCGGCTTTCCATACCAGACAAAATTCGCCCGGGATCCCGAAATTCAGGATCCGGGACGATTATGCTGTATAGGCGATATTAGACTATATAGTCTGCAATAAATCACAAGAAATATGTGCAACTACTTATTTGGCTCCTTGCTGACTAATCAATAATTTTGGTTTAACTCTAGGATATTATGAATCTTAGCACATTTAGCTTATAATTAATTATCTTCAAAATGTTGTTCAAATTCTCATTAATTAATTAGTTACTGTTATAAAGTACCATATGTTCTCGTAGTGGTCAATAATCAAAACAACCACAAGATGAAATTCACTTTTTGGCCTTCTTATTTTTTTGCCAGAACTAATCGCAGCAATAAATCACCGCTTTGTGTGATTTATTACACATATATGACAGTGATTCGTTAATAAACGACTTTGTAAACGACGAAAATTGTCCAGTACATACTAATAGAAAAAAATACTTTTGTTACGTGCAAATTTGATATTCAAAATAGTTTCCACGAATTTCCAATTGTAGCTTGGTGGTAATACCCAGGCAAGCATCACAAATAACAGTTTATATAACCAGCCAATAACAGATACCTATATCATGTTCTTGTCACATTTATGTTCCTAAAGCCATTTTCGATTAGCGTGTTTGTTTCACCTCGAAAATGTCATAAACCAGATGAGATGCAGATTGATAATAATAAAGCTCGGGAAGTACCTGCTTATTGTTGACAAGACAAATATATTGCTGCTGCGCCATCCAATTCCTCGGCAGATGTTCGTATTGTCGGAGTGATGTATGTTGCGATTAGAACGGTATCTGGCGTTTTGTTCGCAATTAATAATCCAATGAGCGCAATAGAAAAACAAGGTTGGACTATTGATGTGATCTGATTTAGATAAATCTGTATGAAAGTGCGATTTACCTAAGTTTCACATGTGCTTAATTTTGTCTTAAATTGTATTGTTTGTGTTTATCCTTTTCTTCTAGTAGCTAGGCGAAAACATAAATATTTATGGTAGTGTAATAATGGATCACAAAAGAATTAATAAAAAAATCAAAATGATGGTGCAAGGAACTTCAGGTCAATTTAAAATAAATAAATCTGCATCAAATTCACACAGAAGATGCAAATTATAAATGTCACATATTTATTGCGCTTTTGGATAATTAAGAGCTTAATACTCCTGAAGTCGATAGTATAATACCAGGCAATTAAAACCATTTGTAGTTTAAGAATAATCTCAGCATAAAATCTCCGCAAAACATTTCTATTTTTTCCCTGTTAGATATAAAAACATACCAATTGACGTCATCCGCTGCCGCCGCATAATCTAGACATGCCACCCCGTTTCTTGCATGGTTTGGAGAAACACCATGAATATGTAACATTTCTGGCATTAACATTTTTTTAATGTCGACATTGACATTGCTTCACGGCCAATGGCCAACCTACTTGTTACGCATTCTACACTGATTACCATTACAAATTGACCATTTCACCTGCATAATTACCAAAACTAAAAGAGTGATCTGTTTAGTATTAAAAAGAAACAAACGAAAAGACCATAAATTCTATTAATAAAAGGGGATTCCCACACTAAAGACTGCTTGATTGCTTATGCACATGAAGTGAAGCTAAAGAAAAATTTGTTTGCCACAATGAGGCAGTTTAAGAGCTGTTTATGTAAGTAATGGATGGTAATAAGTCAGGATAATGTTAAACTGTTACTCATTATTTGAACAACTAAAAGTAACCAAGGCCGTACTCAGATTAAATGCAGGAAAAACACTTTAGAGTTGCCATGAATGTAATAGAAAATTATTGCTTTGTTTCGCTTTAAGTGCCAACTATAGCAAGTGAAATCCGTCGAAGTCGTCTAGTATCTTTTGTAGTTAATGACCATTTAAAGCGATTTAGTAGCATAATTAAGTGCAGGTTAAAAACAAAGTTATGCATGCGGTAATTGGTTTACAACGATACCTGCGGAACAAATTTCACTTGCCTTGAACATTATATGTATATTTACACATGGTACCTATGACAACCCGGAAGGAGTATAGATAATACCTTCCTAAGTTATAGGAATATTCTATTTTTAACATCCCTGCTGTAGTGAGCTTTTGACCCTTTTGACCCTACGATAGGGTAGCATATTAATAAGTACACACGATTTTTTCTATAAATTTGAAATGGAAACATATACATTTTTGGATGTATGTTAAGTTATTCGTTAGTTTCAAAATTTTAACAAACGACTCTTCCGCTTGAAACCAGCCAGAAATCGCCAGTTTTCCTTTTCGTCTTTTTTAAATAGTATTTACCCAACCCAATCCAACCCAACCCAACCTGCCTGAGAATCCAGTACCTCTGGAGTAAATTGCATGAAACAGCTCAAAATTGGTTAGAGTACAGCGTTCTGCACGAAACCGTGTTGATATGGGGAGATAAAATTCCTACCTTTAGAATAAATATGATTATACATAACAATCATATTTAATTATATAAAAGACAAAATTGCAATGATTACTAACCATACTCTGTTATAAATTATTAAGTGTGCGTTCGTTATTCGGCACGTCATGAATATTTGAATCAAAATAAACTGAAGAAAAATAGTCTTTAAAGCCTTTATTAGTCTTTATTTGCTGTGGTGTAGTCAGATCTGCGCCATCAACAGGGATTTTACAAGGTATTCGACTGAAATCTCTTTTGTCCTGAATGTATGGCCAAAAACAGGAAGGATCAATGGATAAAGTGCTCCGACCCTAAATAAGTGTACTATTTTATCTTGTATGATATCCATTCTACTGTGTAGATATGTTGTTTGTTATGTGTGTGTTACACCACATATGACAAACAACAATACTTATACAGTAGAAAACGTAATCATAACGTACGCAGGTTCAAATCAACCAAGAAACAACAAGAAATAAAACTAAAAATGAAAACACTTCCAACGACGTAACATACAGAAATCACATAAGATAGCTAACAAACGTAGAATAAAACTTAATTACAAAAAAAATTTTTACTCCTTCAAAGAAATAAAAACTATATTTCAAACTGGTAACCTAACAAAACTAAAGCAGGATATCATCGGAAAATCAAGATAATAGATAAAAAGATAATAATTCCAAGAAAGGAAGCAGAGTAATGATTTTCACTAATCAGTATGTTTAGAAATTAAATATAGATTTTAAGCACTTTTATTCGCCTACCGATTTCGGTATCATAGTACCATCATCATGAACAAACATGGACTTTTTGATTACAAAAGTATTATTATAAACTATCTTAAAATCACGTGTTAAATTATTGTAAACATTAGGTTAAGTGTAACTTACGTTCTTCACCTCTACGAACTATGCTAACGTTGGAATATTAATCCTGATTGGTTGTATTGTACATGGAAGAAGTTTAATTAGTTGATAACACATTTCTAAAAGACATGTTTGCCTTGCTGACGGCTAGATTTGCAGTATTAAACGGAAAACCGGTCGGACATGTTTTATATGAAAGTGCGTAGCAATATGCGTGCGAATAGTTTGGATTTTAAATTTAAAATTAGAGTTTAAAAATTACATTGTTATTTTGTAAGAATTATGATTATAACAGTTATATGATTTTACATATTTATAGATAAAAACATATATCAATTATTAAATTGAAGAATTATATAAAGTAATTTTAGAAAGTTAATGTTTGTAATATAATAGCGAATTATAAATTACTAAATTATAGTGTTAATGAGAAACTTCAATCATTAATTAGTAAAAACGAAAAGGATGTAAACAAAAAGAATAGGGTGAAATAGAGTAATGAAGAATTAATGAAGAAACAATGAAAAATTATATGTTTGGAATCATTGGGAAATTGGTTAAACAATAAGTACGTAAATAAAACTACAAGAATCACTGTTAAACATCAAATTTATCAAAACATATCTACACTTCAAGTTAATTCCTACTCTTGCTAATTTAAAATTTCCTAAACAAATCAACATAACATTATACAACCTTTATTCAGATTTAAATATAAAATTCCACTTTCTGATACTTGATGAATACATTTCAAAAGCTCAATTCCTCAATAAAAATCACACTTCATAAAATAACTATCAAACACAACAAGAAAATAGAATTATTAAAATCAGAACAAATCCCAAATACACTATTTGAAAATTCACACAAATTTCACGTCCATTGCTAATCTTTCATTTCTGAAAGTAACTAAATCAGAAGAAACGCTTCTTCAAAAAGGACATAAAATATGCTCCGTACAAAGAAATTAACTTTCCAAATTTGACAATAGAAATTGAAGCAGCCATCAGAAACAATCCAGAAGAAGAAGAAATCAAGAAACAAATTAGTAAAGTCATTAGAAAAGAAGAAAACCTATATCATCGAAGTAAAAAATCAAGAATACATGAAGATCAAGAAAACATCACACTATGGAACCTACAAAAAAAAGATAAAAGAAGAAAACACTAAAGTTACAACAGGTGATAAAAACGCTGGTATAATCTTAATAAATAACGTAGGTTACATTCAAAAAACAGAACAATTTATACAAGAAAATGACTTTGTAGAGGTAGAGAGAAACCCTAATCTAACTGTTTACAATAATTTCAAAAAAATCATAAAAAATACTTCAGAAACTTTGAATAAATGTAATTTCAATCCTAAAAAAGCATTACCTATGAACCCAATAACCCCTAAGCTACATTCATTCACCAAAATACACAATAATGACATTCCAATTAGACCAATTATAATGTCCACTAATTCTAGTTCATACTTTGTTTCTAAATTCTTAGTCAATTTTTTCAAAAATATAAGTGAATTTACACCTAAATAGACTATAAAAAATCGTTACAATTTATTTGATAACATCCACAATTTAGTTCTAGCTTCTGAATTTACAAGTTTATCATTTGACATTACCAACTTATACACTAATATACCTATTAAAGAAACAATTTCCATAACTACACAAATCATTAATAATCACTTAAACAATAACACAGGTGCTTAATAAAACTTTAAACTGCTTGCATTAACCAAAATCACTACATTTAACAATAAATATTTCAAAATGATTGAAGGTTTACCTACGGGCTTTCCGACTTAGCGGACTTATGAGTGATATTTTCATGAATCATTTTGAAGAAATTATACACAACAGCAATTTCGAATTCATTAACAAAATTATATTATGGAACAGATATGTAGACGATATTCTAGTCATAATTGGCACTACAAATCTAAATATTATAAATCAACTTCATAATTTTATAATTACATTACACCCTAAAATAAAATTCACCATAGAATTAGAAAATACTCACACCTTAAATTTTTTCGATATCACTTTAATAATAACTTCCCCACATACAATTAATTATGAAATTTATAGGAATCCTACACAAACCGATGCTATTACCCGATTTAATTCTTTTCATGACCCAACAATTAAAAAATCAATTTTCATTTCTTATATATGCAGACTAAAAATACCCCTCTCAGTTTTAATAACATGAAAAAAGAGTTAAACATTATACAACAAATTGCTTCTAATAATGGTTACGATATCCACTATTTTAATAATATATTTCAAAAATACAATGTTAGACATAATAATCGTACAACACTGCTACATATAGAACATAAAACTCAACCAATCTATAGAGCCATCACTTACCAAGGCAAAATTGGTAACAAAATTAAGAACATTGCGAATAAATTCAACATTTCACTTGCCCCTAAAATAAACCATACTCTGAAAACATACTTAACAATAATAGTAAACCACCTACCAAATTAGGAGAAAAAAATGGTGTATACACTCTTACATGTGAAACTTGCAATGCTACGTACATAGGAGAGGTCGGCAGAAAAATCGAAATTAGAGTCGAAGAACACATCACAAGCAATAATTCAAACTTCGAAACTTATTATTGGAAAGCTACGAAATAGATTCATTTAGAAAAAAACACCCACAAACCTTACTACGTAATGATCAATTGGAAAACAACATTCCACATATTTACCATTCCCTCAGACACCCTTTTAATAAGAACAAAAATATTTATAATATTTTATTTTTCTACTTTGCATTAAATTTAATACTACTTCATTTTATTTACGCGGTTATTATTTAATCAATTTCCCAATTTCACCCTTTTCTTTTTGTTTACATTGTTTTCATTTTTACTAATTAATGATTGAAGTTTCTCATTAACTCTATAATTTAATAATTTATAACTCGCTATTTTATTATATTACAAACATAAACTTTCTAAAATTACCTAATAGAATTCTTCCATTTAATAATTGATATAAGTTTTTATCTATAAATATGCAAAATTATATAACTGTTATAAGCATAATTCTTACAATACAACAATGTAATTGTTAAGCCCTAATTTTAAATTCAACATCCAAATTATTCGCGCGCATATTGCTACGCACCATCATATTAAACATGTTCGACCGGTTTTCCGTTTAATACTGCAAACCTAGCCGTCAGCAAGGCAAGCATGTCTTTTAGAAATAATCTAACTTTTATTTTAAGTAACTTCAAATGTGTTATCATCTAATTAAACTTCTTCGATGTATAATACAACCAATCCGGATTAATATTCCAACGTTAGCACAGTTCGTGGAGGTGTAGAACGTAAGTTACACGTAACCTAAGGTTTACAATAATTTAACACGTGATTTTAATTATAATTTATAATGATACTTTTGTAATCAAAAAGTCCATGTTTGTCCATGATACCGATACTGTGATACCGAAACCGGTCGACGAATAAAAGCGTTAAAAATCTAAATTTAGTTTCTAAACATACTGATTAGTAAAAATCATTACTGTCCTTCTTTTCTTGAAATATAAAGGGGTTAGAGCTCGTATTTTGGAAATTAATAATTTTGCATTATTTGTACTTTGTGCCGCACATAATCCAAATTTAGCTGGAGTTCACGCTGCATCTGTAACACCAGAAATGGTTTCTTTCTTTGGTACCGTGCAAAGATTATTTAACTTTTTAAAATAACATTAAAATTTAATGAAACATTTAAAATTATCACTCAAAGGGTTTTCTGATACAAGATGGTCGTCAAAGGCTAACGCCATAAAATCATTATGCTTACAAATACCGGAAGTAAAGAAAGAACTTGAAAGAATAGAAAATGATTTATCAAACCCTGAAACTGTAATGCAAAAAATTTATTGCTACAAATTAATTAAAAATTTATTTGTACTCTGTCTGTATGGAATAAGATATTGCAATGCATTGACAAAAGAAATAAAGCTTCACACCAAAAGGATATATCTATAAATCATGCGACAAAATTAATCAATAGTCTATAGAAACGTTTTTCTTTAAAAGGACTACGGGACACAGGTTGTGAACAAATTTTTGCAGATGCTAGAAAAATCGCTTCAACAATAAATATGGATATTAAATTTTCTCAACGACGTAATACGGGAGTTAAAGAAGAAAATAGCGTGAATCCTGAAGATTTGTTTAGAATGCAAATGTAGAACGTTTTTGATGTTCTTCTGGCTGAAACAAACTGGCGTTATGAACAAATGAAAATTATATATGACAGTTAGTTCTGAAGATGCCGTCTGCAACGAACGGCGAAACGTCAACGGAGTGTTGCAGATTTGAAAAAGGCGGCGGCGGATCTGTCTAGACAATATGAGAAAGATTTGAAATGTGACGAAGTCAGTTGTGAAATTGAAAGTTTTAAATTTCAAGTTCAAGGGCTAATTGAAAACCTGAATGGACCATGAATGAACCATGAATTGAGTCATATCAAAATATCGTAGTTGCCCTAAGAATATGCCCTAAGACTCTTCCCATTTCGACTGCTTCGTGTGAGAGGAGTTTCAGCAAATTAAAGTTATTAGAGAAACTATCCAATCTTTCAATAATATCAATTGAGTATACAGTAGAATCTCGATACCGTGAATATCGGATAACATAAACCTCCGGATAACGTAAACCACATATCCAATGCATTAGCCACCGTATACCATGAACAAAATGAACAAATGATATCCATTACCGGAGGAACTGCACTCCATACGGGGGTTCCCCGACCGTCATGCCCAGTATTTCGAATCTTCAAGAAAGTAAGGTTTCACTAGACGGCGCTATAACTGCATTAAATACTGCAATCCAGTGGGCAGAATATAGTGGTGTGGACTTCAAAGACCTCATGGTTTTTAAAAACTGAGATAAACAGCCATTATGCAAAAAATTACAAATCCTAAGAAGCAAACTAAGATTTCAGACTTTTTTGTCATCAAATAATCTGTTTTCTACTCTATTAATATTTCATTTTCCGTTTTTAGATTAACCCCCGTTTACGTAAATAAATCGCTAACGTGAATGTGCGTTGTTTTATTTTGTTCACGGTATCGAGATTCTACTGTAATATTGCTCAAAGTTTGATTAATTGTTTGCTGAATTCGCCGAAATGAAGGCAACAAGGGTACAATTAGATAAATTTTAAGTTTATGAACAATTAAATATTATAAATTATTAGAACAATTAAAAACAATTACAATAATAAACATAAAAACTATTTTTTTGTACACATGTTTTATTAATCTCATATTTTATTCCTTTTCAAATAAAGAGTTAATCTGAAGAAGTTAATACCAGTGCCCCATACCAATAGGGCAGGGGTGGGGGCACGCTCTCAAAAAAAACAAGAAAAATACACGTAAATTTAAAAATTGTTCGTAGAAATAAGTGGAAACATATACTTTGTTGTACTACTGGTTGAAACTATTATTTTAGGGAAAAAGTAGCTTTATTTAATTCATAAAATTTAGTGTAGGGGGGCCCAATGATGAGGTCTTGCCCAGGGCCCCAAAAAAGCTAGTTACGGCCCTGAATACATACATACACATATATATATATACATACATACATATTTTTATTACTGCTATATGCAGCTAGTTTTTCATGAGGAATCTGCTGTTTCGGCTATGGTGCCAGTTCTGGGGCACCCTGTCTTGTAATACAGAGATGTTGTTGCATTATTGCCGTGCAACAAATATTTAAGATTGATTATCTACGCATAAGGATACAGTAACCTTTATTTCATCACATCAAATTTACTTGGAAAATAATTAGAAAAAAAAGTGTGATTTCATTCTGATAGACAAATAATTTATTAAACTTATTGTCCCCATATATCTTGTAAAAATTGTACCTGATTTTTTTTTCTACCTGATTTATGTCAAAATTGAAAATTGTTGACTTTGCATTTAATAACAAATTATCATCAAGCATTGCTTCCTTTCTGGTACTACGAGTAATGCCGCTTACACAAATCAATTGTTTATAAGGAGTGTGTCTAATTGTCAATTGACAGTATTTATTATAAACAATATGGGTGTACAACTGCACTTTGTGAAGTACATATAATAATTGACGAAAGAACAAAGAGAATTTAAAAAGACTGTAAGTTAATATACAACGCACCTTCCATATAATTGCTTGCTCGGCTCTAAACATAATCTTTTCCTCTTATTACGTTCCATATAGTGAATCCTCAAACCTTCATCTTCCTCAAATTTCAAAGAACACGCCTCACATCTGTGTTGTGTTTGAAGCGATTCCGATTCATTCTTCAAATCTACGGCACAGGATTAAATGTCAGATAAAAGAGTTTACAGTAACTATAGGAAAAAATTAGATATTATGTTACGTTTCCATTCTGCTATTATCCTTTTTTTGCTTTGATATACTCTACTCTAAGATGTACTTAAACAAAAACAATTAATGTAACATTTTGATAGGAAGGAATTTTACCCGAAGTGACACTGAGACGGAGGTGCACCACTAAAGTTTCGGTGTTAAATCATTTCAGTAATTACTCAATTTTATTCGTCCAGTCTCTAAAAGTTAAACTGTTACGATCATTATACAAGTATAACCTGGGCTGACGTGTACAATAGATAACGATTTATTTTTTGTATATGGTATATATGCACTTATTGGCGATGCAGTAAGAGAAATTAAAATCTACAGTCAAACTACATGAACCTTTTTGCTAAAATTTTCTAGGTAATTTTTTTCGTCGAACGTGGGAAGCCGGCTTCCTACCTAATGAAGCTCTAAAATACATGAATGCAAAGCAGAGTCCCACGAAAGGGTTAACAGGGCAAGGCTATGCTTACATCCCACAGCATGTTCCGCTAGTGACAAGTAAGCGATCAACTTGAAATGACCCAGCAATTTAATGGTTGTTGTTATTTCATGGCCACCAGACACATGGTATAAAAATCAAAGGCAGTATAGCACCATAACAAGCGAGTCAATCTGTTTTGCACGAATACAGCTATAGAACTCTGCTGATCGAACTTTAAATTTCTGAAGTTATAACGAGGTTTTAATAAAGATCACTTGCCTGGATTTTTGGACTCAGCTTCATCATACCACTCGGTCACCACTTCGGTTTTCATTACAGTTATTTCCTCGTAAAACGGTGCCATAACCACCAAATTTTCTTCCTCGCATTCTTCATCGATGCCACACTCTGGTAATTCCAGTTTTATCGTCAAGTTATCATCGGTCATCGTTAAGGTTATAATGGGTTGTTTAAAACTCTTCTTGCAATTATGGTGCCAGCGATATCAGTTAAATTGGAAT